>JAWQEG010004964.1:137500-190000 GCA_033782935.1 Petrolisthes cinctipes
TAAAGGGGGTGACGAAGGAATAGGGGGGATTAGGACTGGGGAAGGAGGTAAGGGGAAACGAGAGGTATTTATTGAGATGAGAAATGGAAATAGTTAAATAGTGAGATGAGAAATGGAAATAGAAAGATGATGAGTCTAGGGATATAGAGAACTAAGGGAAAAGAAGGGAATTAATGAAACGTCAGACAGAATTAGTTAGTGATACTGAAATGGGATAGAAACACAGATAGAGAGATAATGATGAAATGAGAGGTCGAAACAGAGACAGAGAGATTATCACCTTATTGCTATTCTTAACTTCCTCCTCCTTCGCTTTCTCCAACTACGTCAATGAAGCCTACAATTGTTTAAAAAATATATGACCCATTGTGAACCCAGGTAAAAATACATACGAGAGAGAGAGAGAGAGAGAGAGAGAGAGAGAGAGAGAGAGAGAGAGAGAGAGAGAGATCACACACACACACACACACACATAGAGAAAGTATAAGTGAATGAAGGAGGTGAAGGAAGAGCGAGATGGCTTTCCTTTCCTTTCCTCCTTTACACAGACTCGGGTGTGTGTGTGTGTGTGTGTACAGTACGAGTTGTAATCATTAATCTCAATCTAACGCAAAGTAAATATTCTTGTCTGAGAGGATACTATGCACTGGGTGGGACTGGGTGGGTGGGTGGGGATGGAGGATAGGCAGCTGGGGGGGCACAGATGGGTTGTACAGTACAGTCACGTGCTATAACAATGTAAGTAAATATCCAGGTTTTGTTGTTGTTGTTGCAGTTTGGAAAGCAGTGAATTTATTGTAAACGCTTTTTCTGTCTCATAATAAGTATCCAGGTTTTGTTGATGTTGCAGTTTGGAATGCATTAAATAAACTGATTGCAAACGCTTTTTCTGTCTCATAATAAGTATCCAGGTTTTGTTGTTGATGTTGCAGTTTGGAATGCATTAAATAAACTGATTGCAAACGCTTTTTCTGTCTCATAATAAGTATCCAGGTTTTGTTGTTGTTGTTGTTGTTGTTGCAGTTTGAAATCCTTTGACATATCATAACAATGAAGCTATTACAAAGCTTATCCTGTCTCATACATACTTACTGGAGCTCGTCGTTTTGGTACACTGGAGTGCCTTGATTCCTCCAAAAAACGATGTATATGCCAGGAAAGAGGACCAGAATAGCAAACATAATAATGGTGGCCAGTTGCTTGTAATAGTTTTATGGAATCAGTTGCTTCAGATTTTCCAACACTGTACTATCACCTTGAGAGAGAGAGAGAGAGAGAGTGTGTGTGTGTGTTAGTGAAAGTCAAGTTCTTTAATTAAAATGGAAGTTGCTGCATAAGGAAAGAAGGTATCTATATATATATATCTCTCTCTCTCTCTCTCTCTCTCTCTCTCTCTCTCTCTCTCTCTCTCTCTCTCAGGTGAAACTGGTGGTAGTGGTGGTGGTGACAATATAGTGATGATGATGATGATGATGATGATGATATGATGATGGTGGTATAATGGAGAGCGGTTACTATGCAGTGATGATGATGAGTGGTTACAATGTAGTAGTGGTGATGGTGATGGAGGAGTTACAATGCAGTGATGATGATGATGATGGTGATGAGTGGTTACAATGTAGTAGTGGTGATAGTGGTGATGGAGGAGTTACAATGCAGTGATGATGGTGATGATGATGAGTGGTTACAATGCAGTAGTGGTGATGGTGATGATGGAGAGGAGTTACAATGCAGTGATGATGGTGATGGTGATGATGATGAGTGGTTACCATGTAGTAGTGGTAATGGTGATGGTGATGATGAGTGGTTACAATTGAGTAGTGGTGATGGTGATGATGATGATGATGAGTGGTTACAATGGAGTAGTGGTAGTGGTGATGATGGAGATGAGTTACAATGTAGGTAGTGATGATGGTGAGTTATGATAATGGTTCTGTACATAATTATAGTGGGAGTAGTAACACAAGCATAATAATGAAGTAGAAAGCGACACCCATTTCCGACACTACAGAGTACAGCATGTATGTATGTATGTATGTATTTATTGTGTGTGTGTGTGTGTGTGTGTATGTGTTTGCGTATGTATTTATTTGTGTATGTATGTATGTGGTTGCGTATGTATTTATTTGTGTATGAACGTTTTCGTGAATGTATGTATTTGTTAATGTGTATGTGTGTATTTGTGTATGTGTGTCTGTGTTTGCATATGGGTGGGTGGGATAGTTAATAAGAAAGAAGGAACAATCACACATCCATATACTTACTAAACTCTGTAGAGAATTCGTAGGGGATGACTCCTTTGGGCCACAGTCTGACCGTCTCTGTAACAGCCACCTTCTCCTGTATACCACCCGTCTGTTGATATGGGGAAGAGGCACATTAGTTAGTTGGTGGGTTGGTTAATAGGTAGGTAGGTAGGTTGGGAGGGGACACATTAGTTGGTTGGTTGGTTGGTTGGTTGGTTGGTGGGTTGGTTGGTTGTTTGGTTGGTAGGTAGGCAGGTTGGTTGGTAGGAAGGGGACACATTAGTTAATTAGTTAGTTAGTTAGTTGGTTGGTTGTTGGTTGGTAGGTAGGTAGGCAGGTTGGTTGGTAGGGAGGGGACACATTAGTTGGTGGATTGGTTGGTGGGTGGGTTGGTTGGTAAGTAGGTTGGTAGGGATGGGACACATTGGAAGGTAGATAGGCTAGATGTTATACTTGACATACATACATACGTACTGTACATGAATTTCTGTGTTATGATTATAATTACACATACATACATTCCTGCATTGTGGTTATATTATCTGACATACATGCTGTAGTACATACCTGCCTGGGGTGCCTGTGTGGGTGAGGCAAGATGTCCCCTTCAGGCAGACCAGACAACTCGAGTGGGTCCCTTCCCCTTGGTCTCCTTCGTCCACCCCATCCTCCTCCCCACCACCACATGCCCTCATTCGCATCACCTCAAAAAAGCAACAGAGTTTTTTAATTATTGTATTCCATTGAGAGAATGTCGTGGTAAATTTATACATATACGTTAGGTTAGTTTAGTTATATAGTTGCTGAATCTATTTTAGTTCCATTTAAAGTGACCATGAAAAATTAGTTATTGTTGTTGTTGAAGTTCCTCGAGCTGTCTGACCGAGCAGCCCCGTGAAAAATTAGTTAGAGGTTTCAGTATTACATTTTTCAGGTAATCACGTTGTCTTTTCGGATTTCCAGTGGTGTGTGTATAAGTATGTGTGAGTATGATGGAATACGGCAACGGAATCCCGGCTTCTTGGTGCCTATATTATATCAATTATGAAAACATGAAAACAAATGATCAGTGAAAAGGTAAACAAACATACACCAACAAAAGTCAATACAGTATAATACTCACTATTAGGATAATATGTGTTAGCAGCAGACTCCCGCCACCAGCGCCGCCCTGACCCTGGTGGTGGAAAATGAAACCTCGTCACTCTTTATCTATTCACACCACGCTTCGATTCCCTAGTCAGTGGAATTGTTGGACAATTTTCCCAGCCCCCTATCTCCCTGTTCACCTAGCAGTAAGTAGGTACCCTGCTGTAAGAGCGAGGATTGCAACCTTGTAGGCTGGGGGGGGGGGGGGGGAAGATGTGTTGATGTAACAAGTTACTATATTAATGACCAACACCAGGAGTCGATAGGCATAAAGCCCTAAAATCTTCTTTACACCAAGCGGTCAATAAAATAATAATGATTCGCGTTTGTTGTGTGTACAATTGCATGCAGACGAATCAATGGAAAGCACTGCCTCAGACTCTCTACACTTATAATTATTTAGATAAATAATAGATGGTTAAATTGTGTGTGTGTGTGTGTATTTATACCTGGCGAAAATACATGCACCTATTTCCTTCAAAGTAACTCTATTTATGACCTTAAATAAATAAACGTTTCGCATAATATATCGTAGTGTTTACAAGTGACATACCAATTTTATTAATGTACATTTCTGGTGTAATTTCTTTTCTTGGTTTGCAATATACATTTACCGAGTTAAATGAGAGTGACGGTACAGTATTTTTCCCCCACGAAAAAAAAGAGAATAGAATATAGACAGACCAAGGAGATGTTACATTACACCAGCTCGAGGCAAATAAACAAACAACTACACTGAGTGCCCCGGTACATTATTTCTCAACAAGGTAACTAAAACAGTGAAATAAACAGATCAGGCTGTTTCCTGACATACTTTGGAGGAATCATGGGGCAACAATACACCAAAATTGTATTACCCCATTAAAGCATATCTCGTGTAGTGAGGTGTTTTCTTCTGGCAACATACGGCACACACACACACACAATAACAGGTCGTAAATATATAGTAAATTATTGTACAGTATATCACTCAGGACAGATATACAGTAGTGGTGGTGGTAGAGGGATGAGAATGAGAGAGGAGGGATCGGGAGAGGAGCTAGAAATGGGGAGGAGAGGGACCTAAGGGGGTAGAGGGGAGGGATGAGGAGGGTTGGGAAGAGGAGGGATTGAGGGCTAAAGTTGAGGAGAAAAGGAGGTGGAGGAGGAGAGAGAACTAAGGATGAGGAGGGAGATGAAAGATATAGGTGGATGGGGGAGATGGGAAGGAGATCGATGAGCTATATGGGAAGGGGGAGAGAGATGGGAGGTAGCCTACTGTGTTTTGGGTGGGATATAGGGCAAACGATTCCTCCAAACAAACTATACAACAAAACGTATTCCAAGCTCGTATAGCCAACACAAGTCATCTGTATTCTGGCATAATTTAATTAGAGGAATCAGTATCTCTCTAATTTACCCTAAACTAATTACCGGTATTCCTTTAATTTAAAACAATACCACATTAGGAACAGTACCGTACCTGAGTAGAGTGAGTTGAGGGCGTAGTTGGGCGTGTGGTGGTATGATGGGCGTGATGGTGACTCAGCCCACACCCCCGCTATACCACACACCACCCACACCTGAAAGAGAAAGAGGGAAAGAAATTAGTAGTAGTAGTATTACTTTAACTAATCTAACAAACCAACAGTTATAGTTTCGCATTATTTTCGCACCAGTTTCATTCGAAGGTCTAAAGTTTCAGGACTGTTGGCCGTGACTGTACAATACATATTTCTCTGATTAACATACGTGAAATTATAAATAAAGTGTAGAATCATTATACTAAAGACAATATCACACAGTGCAACAGTGTTTTCTCTTTACACTGTGATATATAGCCTAATATATCTAATTAACATATGCTGCATCATAATTCGTAATACAACAGACCAAAATGAAATGAAAAAATAAACAATTTCTATTTACACTTTCTAATATATATTCAGAACATTAACACTACTATATGGTGCAAATGTATACTGGACAACAACATTAGTCAATTTTCACACTACGCTTTCTATATATACAGTATGTCTATCCTAATTCGCACCTTTCATATAGCCTATTAACGTTAGGCTACGAACATACTGTACTGTACCTCCCAGCCAGCACTCCCAACAACGATTTCTATTTATACTTTCTAATACTGTACAAAATATTGCATCAACATTGAGCTACTCGTATATCTCAGTTTAACTACACAAACAACAATAAAATGACCCCTCCATTTACGCACACACACACACACACTCACTCTCTCTCTCTCCATACCTACTAGTACATACCTACCTACCTACAGTAGGCTACATTTCATAATTCTTTCTCTCTCCTCTCGAAATTGTATCAATTTCTCCCCTCATTCTTTCATTCTTCTCTCCTCATCATGTTATTCCTCTCCACAGTACCTACAACCACCTACAATCATCACATTCATCCTATATAGTTTTTTTCTATATCCATTTCATATCACGTACAGTATACTTCCACTCCTCTCTACAACACATTCTCTCTCTCTCTCTCTCTCTCTCTCTCTCTTCAGTGGACCGGGAAACACAAACAGAAAGTACAACGTTAGGCTACACTCGTATCACTGGCACCTTCACCCTTCCTTCGAAAGTATTCACATATTTTTCTTTCCAATCGTCACACACACACTGCTTCTTACCTCACCTGTGTGTGTGTGTGTGTGTGTGTACAATGGTGAGGCTACATTTTCTAACCATCAGTACCTCTCCAGTAACAGCATCGATGCATGGACACACACACACACACACCACATGCATAGTTACATCACCCATTTGCACCACTGAGCCAAAGATGTGCTTGTAATGAGAGAGAGAGAGAGAGAGAGAGAGAGAGAGAGAGAGAGAGAGAGAAATCATATTGTACAGTTTCAGAGAGAGAGAGAGAGAAATGATAGCCTACAGTAAGTTAGCCTAGTTTTCACCATCATCTATACATGACTATAGAGAATAGAGTACCACGAGAGTTAGTTTGTTTTTCTACAAACAAAAACAACTCCACACACAAACCAATTCATTATGAAGCCATGTGGGATTACATTGACCTCTACATCTGGTGGCTTAGTCCTATAGAGTGTGTAGTATAGTCAGTCACCAGCCAAAATAACATATATCCAGGTCTACTGCTTCAAATAGCCTGATGGAGTATCTATCAAGCTCCAGCAAGTATGAAATAGGATAAGCGTCCGTTGTAGGCCTAATTGGTTCACTGGTATGTCCTGTACGTGATTCCAATTAAACTTCACCAAGACCAGAATAATTATTATGGAATGTGTTTTTCTCCTAATTACGATTATTGGTTATGCGAGGAAACAGAAAGATCGATGAACAAAAATAATGGTGGCTTGATGCTTGGTTCAATAGTATGGAGGATAATTAGATTTACCAACACTGTACTGTACTTCCATTTTAACCAGAACAGACAGCACAGGAGAGTAAACAAAATTAATTTTAACATAAAAAAAGAAGTGGTAAATAATAATACGTATATTAAAGATAACCAGAGTGAACAAATAATAATTCTTACCGGAAATATAACACCAGACGATATCTTCATTGTTAGTATCTTCTTGCAGTAATTATCTCCACCCTTTGTTGTTGTTGTTGTTGTTTCCAATGGCTTGCTTGCTTCGATATTGTTGTCTTGGAAGGTTTACTTGTTGTTGTTGTTGTCGTCTCGGATGGTTTACTTGTACTGTTGTTGTTGTTGTTGTAAGTTTCATCGGATTACTTCTTTGGGTGACTATTTTTTCATTTATTATCCTCAACGTTCATAAACTTAGGCTATATCACAATCGCTTGCATATTGTTATAAAATATGCCCGAAAATCCAGTAGGATGTATGGGTTTCACTCTTCTTTCATTCCCAGTACAATTATAAAGTTAATTATTGTATGGTGCAAATGGAGGATGACTGATACGGGAAAGAATTAAATTTCTCCATACATTAATTAGTCACTTAAATTACTACTCTTTTCCGTTCGTATGATGATGATGATAGCGTAGTGTTGTATATACGGTGGTGGAGTTGGTTTTCAAACTTCCTACTTTTCTCAGTTCCCTCCGATTGTCCCACACTGTATGGTGCAGTTAGCTAATAATAATAATAATAATAATAATAATAATAATAATAAAACTTTCGTACCTGTCACGATTTGCACATCAGTCTACGATCGAGCTGTTTACTCGTCAAGGTTATTAGTAAAAATGTGGGTCTGACGCACTCTTAAATTATACATAATACCTACTGCAGTTTAGGCTATGACAAAAACACACCACCTGCCGCAAAGCACACCACCGCGGTACCGCATTTTATGGCCCGTACCGTATGCTACTCCGATAAATTAAAGTACGATGACTATTATTATTTACCTAGCTACATACCGGCCTCTCTTTGACTGGTATATTTTGTACTGTATGTTATGTATGTTACATTTTCTTAATATTTATGTTTCTGTGGTAATGAGGATACTAGGTTATTGTTTGTCTTTATGCATAAATATCTCCATCAGTTCGAAAGGGGATAAATTATTCACAAATATTATGGGAAAATTTTACCTCATGCTGCCGTAATCCATTTAATTATTATTATGACCCTGGTTCTTAATAATTCGTGGGGTGGATCTATTGTGGATATGATATGAATGTTGGTGGTGGATGTGGTATGCACTGACTGATTCGATTTGAGAATAAAAGAAGACCGCCCTAGGCCTGGGTGACACGTACTGCTGTAGCTTTAGATCAAGGGAGATGGATGGAGATTGAGAGGTGGTACAGCCAGCACGAAGGTGAAGGAAAACAATTACTGAACATTAGGAAAGGTGATGACAAATTTTATAACAAACCAATGTATCGTCCTTGCCTGTGATTCAAGGAATGTTCACGTGAAAGTTGACAATTGAGACCAAGTTTTTTTGTTTTGTTTTTTGTAAATATTGAAAGAGTTACCGTTATTGTGTACGGCTTCTCTACCTTCATTATCCACTTATTTAGACCATTCTAAGACTATTTTCTTCTATGCCATTTACTCTGCAAATGCCCCATTTCCAAGATAGGGCATATTCAAATGGGGCATTTTGAAATTAGCCCGACCTTATTTGACCTTACCTAACCTAACCTTGACCACAGCAGACTACCGGGACCTAACCTGGGCAAACTACCGGGAAATAACCGTGGTAAAGTACAGGAAATTACCGGGGCAAAATACTGAGACCTAGCCGGATCTGGCAACGCTGCTACAAAACGATATTTCTTTCAATAAATACCTTTTTTTTTAATTGCCTTGAAATTACTTTGCTGACTCTCGTTAAAATATATTAGGAGACGTAGTTGTAAACTTTATCCCCGAAGGATGCCAGGGTTAGGAGCCGTAGACAAAAACATATCGTCGGGTCCCGATGCCCGATACCCGGAGTACGACGGCCATATAAAATTTATGGGCTGTTTAGGAAGGATGCCAAGGTTTGGTCTAGGTTAGGTTAGGTAAGGTCAGGTTGGTTCGACTGTAGGGGTAGAAGGGGTAAAGGAAAAGTAACAAAATACATCATTTCCGAACGTCCTTGGGTAAAAAAAACAATGAAATAAAGGTATAACTTGGAGTCGTAATTGTCAAATTTTACCTTCTTCGGTTCGGATATGATGATACATTTTGTGGCGTAATTACACGAGGGCGACAACTGAATCCGTCATTTGAATTACATGTTTGCAAACTCTCTTTAAAATATATTGAGAGACGTAATTGTAAAGTTGATCTAACGAAAGTGAGCAAGGTCCAAAATCATCATGTATTACTTAATTCTTTGGAGATGCATACATACATTCCGTCATTTGAGTTGTAGTAAGAGGGAAAGATACCAAGATGGATGATGGGTAGAATGTTTCAGAATGACCAGTGTTATATTATGGCGCACTATGAAACTTTTAAGCAAGCCTCCACCTTCATGTCCATGTTCTTTGGTAACACATAACTGTAGAATCTGAGTCGTAATTAATTTGTTCAGGTACTAACTGGGAATGCGACCCTGGTTTCTCTCGGTCAAAGTTTTCAGTGATGACCAGACGAGGAAAAAATCACCACACCCTACCTTGCACACTGCTGGCAACAGACTGACTCTGCACGCTGC
This sequence comes from Petrolisthes cinctipes, assembly GCA_033782935.1. Classification (NCBI taxonomy): domain Eukaryota; kingdom Metazoa; phylum Arthropoda; class Malacostraca; order Decapoda; family Porcellanidae; genus Petrolisthes; species Petrolisthes cinctipes. The sequence goes on from JAWQEG010004964.1 coordinate 147,023, forward strand.
AGCACGCATCGTCGAGTCTCGACTGTCTCGGCCTCTTGGGTGAGTCTGGGCGACTGTCACTCTGACTCTGTGGTTGTGACTTGCGAGTTTCAGTTGATCAACTCACGTATAATGCCATATGACCTGCCGTCATATTCCAAGTTGCCAACCCAAACTAAAGATACAAACTTCACTAGACTCGTGTTAAAAAGTACTGATAGGCTTATTAGTGATATATTTGCATCTCAAAATTTAGATTTATATAAATCGCACATATCGTACGTAGCTTCATCGATAACCTCTGAATATAAAAAGAGCTGCATGTAGGCTACGATATTTTAAGATTATGTTCATATTTTACAAAGCGCTCTTACAAACTCATCAATATTAAAATCACAATATTCTCTCTCGTATTCGCTAACCGTGTGAGAACTACCTGAACCTTGATTGTGAGAAGTCGTTTTAAGAATCCAAAATAGCTGTATCTTTCTTAATTTGTTCTTCATTTCACAACTTACACAGCAGATATAGCATGATAATGCTCCCCAGAATTGTCGCTAGATTTCTCTGAATAACTCTTGATTTCCTCTATGTCGCAAAACGAGTAACCCCTTCAATAACAGGGGGAAAAAACATTAAATCTTTAATAGTTGTCCCATATTATAATACCATCTTCTATATACAAAATTGATACATTTTCTTTGGATCTAAATTTTTGGGAAGACTTTGCCAAAACGGACCCACTAAGCCATAGCAGAACCACAAGGAAACGAACAACCAAAAGAATGTCCAAGGTAGATACGATTAATCTAAAGACCACTCTAGATTTGGAAGACCTTGTAAGATGTAGGTGATTAAGAAGAGGTTAATACAAATAACACCTTTAATACCAAACGTTTCAATATGCTTAAATTTCTCATCATCTCCAGTGGTCTATAAGAAATAACACAACATAATATAATATAATGAAATACATATAATCTATATTGAAATAGAGTACACATGTTTACCACTAACTATATAATTATGTGACAGATTTACAATAAAGTAACAATAAGGCCGTCTATTTCTTGGTTAAGGTTGGATCTATAGTAGGAATATATAGCCCTCCAATTCACAGACAAGAGATCGAACTAGTCTCCTAGCTTGTAACATAGGCATTACTAGTTACTATACTGATAAACAGAAAGAAAAATTTGGCTATATCCTACAGTGACCTGGCCATCATTAAGCTGAAAACATCGAAGAATTGACAGAAGGAACAAAACATGAATTAACAGTACAGAGACAGGTGGGGGACACATTATAGTTTATATAACACTACAGAGACAGGTGGGGGACACATAGTCTATATAACACTATAGGGACAGGTGGGGGGGGGGGGACACATTAAGTCTATATCACACTACAGAGACAGGTGGGGTACATATTTAGTCTATATAACACTATAGAGACAGATGACAGGTAGGGGGGACACATTAAGTCTATAATATAACACTAGAGGCAGGTGGGGTGGACACATTAAATCTATAACATAACATTAAAGAGGCAGGTGGGGGGGGGGGGTGGCACGTTAAGAATATAATATAAACACTGGAGATGTGGGGAGAGGAACAGGTATAAGTTCTACTGTATATAAACACTAGATAGGTCAACAGAGAACAGGTGAGGAGGAGATGACGCATATAATTATAAACACTAGAAAGGTGAGGAGGGGGACAATTAAGTTAAGGGGATACTAGCATATTATTTGTACACTGGAGCACTTTGATTCCTTCCTCCAAATCATGCAAGGAAACAGGCCCAGAATAACAAAGATAATGGTGGCCAGATGCTTGAAATAGTTTGGAGGAATCAGTTGCTCCAGATTTACCAACACTGTATTTTCCCCTTAAGCCCGTATGTGCACTGGAGATATATCGAGAGGGAGAGGTAAGAAGGTCTATAATTAGAAACACTGGAGAGGTGATGAAGAGGAACAGGCATGATCTATAATTCTATATAAACATTAAATCGGTCTTCGAGGGCAGGTGGGGTCTTGTCTGAGAGGGTTGTAGCGGGAGGTGTCTATGTTGACCAGTTCCAGCCAAGCCTTCAGGTCTCGTACGAAAGACGCGGGAATCTTGGGCTGCCTTGCCAGAATCCATGAAAACTCTGAAATTTGAATTGAATTGAAACGTTTATTGTTACAAAGGCATATAACAAAGGAGAAGGCCAGAGCATGATAATTAACCCCCAGACAATTTTATAAACTTGTATAAAAATATAAATATGAAGTAACTGTGTCAAGGGGAATAATAATAATAAGGGTAGATTTGAGGATGAAAGAAACCCGCTCTGGACCAACAAGAAAAGCTAATTATCGAACATATACATTCAATATATAGAATTAACATATCCAGGGATTTAATTAATAATCTTCTATGGTTCTTCAGTTTACGGGCCTGTGAAGCTTATTTTTCCATACTTATTTCGTGACTTGGCAAATTTGGCAACAGGATTTTTGCCGCCGACTGTAGCCAACACTGTAGGACTAAAGTTGTGTCCATTACCATCAGAGGTCACTAGAACACATGTACTGTATTTGTTGCATGACTTTATTGTGGTGTCGATGTTCACTTTTCACAAAATATAACATGGCTATATAAGTCGTGTCTCTGGTGAATGAAAATGAACCATTTGAGTGAATCTTATGAACCAATATTACATAGATTAACCAACAAATATAGTTTCACATAATTGATCGAGGCCGTTTCATTCCAGGTGTTGACAGGACAATTGTACACATACATATACTGCACCAAAAGCCAAGCCAGTCACGAGCCATAGTAAGTATCCAGCAGGTCTTGTTGGAGTTTCGCATTGTTTAATATACCAGCGAAATTATTACAAGGCTCATCCTGCATGTCTCATACTTGCTGGAGTTCGTTTAATAATCCATCAGGCTATACTCGAAGTAGACCTGGATACTTACTTAATTTTGCTCATGACTGTACAAATACTACCTCCCTTTCATTCAGAGTCCGTAAAGAAAACCTGAATGCCTGAATGGAGAGTCACCCACCAATTTTGAAATCAGGAGGGAAGAAGGTGCAGGAGTAGACGACGGCGTAGTTGTGGTAGTCGGTGGCCACCACGTTGTAGTTAGTGTCTTGTGACATGCTAACGAAACCTACATAAACACAAAATACACATATTATTTACACATAATAATAATAATAATAATAATAATAATAAAAGGAAACATACAATACACTACTATTTATGACAAGCCAATTAAACAAGCTCCAGAAGCGTGCATCAACCTCTAATTTATGAGTCTCAATTATACACAGATACACAGTTATACACGAAAATTAGCCCCAAACAAATACCAGGAAGTGAGTCTATTCCACTTATACACCACCCACTCAACTCACCGCTGCCAGAGTTAGGGAAATCCACCCTGAGTTTGCCTTCGGTCGGGTTGGCACCAAGCTCTGCTATACCGAATGCTGAGTCCAGACTTCCGCTGAGAATGGTCGTGAAGATATTAATTACTGTGGGGTATTATTATTATTATTTTTATTATTAGTAGTAGTATTAGGAGGAGTAGGGGATTTAGGACATTAATTATTGATGAATGCTTACGAGTTTTAAGAATTAAGGAATATTTTATTATTGTACGGGTAATAGTGATGAATTATTCTCAGGCTGATGGATAAACTGTGATGGTTTCTTTTCTAAACCGAACAGACAGACCACCTTTAAAAACACTCATATAATTATTCTGTTGATCATACATTAAACTGTTAATGTTTTATTCTGTAAGGCCACCGAATGTCGTAAAACACCCTCGATGGTTCCAAAACAGCTGGCAGTATTTGGGATTTGGGAATTACTCTCACTTCCCTCCCTCTGTTGCAGCAGAGTGCCAGTTCGGAAGTCGTGACGTGTGTGTGTGTGGGAAGCTAACATATGATCTAAGCAGTAGTTGTCAACATTAACAGTGTATTGGCAGTAGTGGAAATTAGAAAAATTTCTGGTCCCTTTTTATATATATATATTTTTTTTTATTGCAGATTCTTAACCAGCATGTCTTGCTGCATATCGAATGGACATTATTTTTGGATTTTTCAAATATTTATTTTTTCAACAAAATTTTGAAAAAAATTCTATCTTTTTTTTCAGATTCGGAATCAGCGTACCTCAAAACGTGGAGATCTCAATTTTCAGATATTTTGGTAATCACATGGACAATTTTTGTTTTTTGACTTCGGGACTGAAAAATTTCGGGGGCCATCTTGGAGTGTCGGTGCTAGAAACATATCGGGGTCGGCGCGAGTAACAGGGAATCAGCAGTAGTTGAGCCAATGGTGATGTCATCTTATCATTTGTCAACATTAACAGTGTTTTGGCAGTAGTGGTAATTAGAAAATTTTCTGGTCAAAATTTTTCAAAATTTTTTTATTGCAGATTCTGAACCAGCGTGTTTTGCTGTATCGATAATGGACATTATTTTTAGATTTTTCAAAAATTAATTTTTTCAAAAAAAATTAGATTTTTTTTTTTTTTTTTTTTTTTTGTAGATTCGGAATCAGCGTGCCTCAAGACGTTGAGATCTCAATTTTCATATCATACTTACTCCTCAAGGACCTGTGTGTTGATGACTGAGACGGAGCCATTGGGGAAGAGTTGGTAGTCAGCCGTCACACAGTCGCCCTGTTGGAATGGCGCGAAATAACGCTGGATCTCGTACCAGCGTCCCAAATACTGCAATGGGGAAATAAATGTGTAATGCCCTCAACAGTGATGAAAGACAAAAATAGACTTATACAGGGCAATGAAAATACAAAGCAGTTTATGCATATGTTGAAGGAAATTTAAAAAAATAAGTTAGATGACATTTATGCATGGTTATAGTATACAGCTGTATACTACGGTAAGGAGCCGTTGGGTAGGAAAAAACAATGCAAGATCGCCTCAACCTGTGTTATTACTGCAAGTCATATTTTCAGGCAACACACACACACCACAACAATTAATCCCCACCACCTTACACTATGAAGGTCAAAGTTCTGGACGACAGGGAAGGTCGGGCAAGGTCCTGGTGGTGGTGGCTGAGGGAAGAAAGGCTGGTCCCCACTCTGACCTTGGACCAACCCCGTCGTACACACCAACACCACCACCAGCCAACAACAGTAATACATCATGATGTTCCTCATGGCTCCTTTAGCCAACAACAGTAATACATCGTGGTGTTCCTCATGGCTCCTTTCATCTCTGTCCCTGGAAAAACAAGACGAGTGTGAACAGTGATGATCTGCTCCAGTGGTGTAAATTAAACCTTGGTGGAGTCTGTTTTCTTTTACTTTGGTCTGCACACACACACACACACACACACACACACACATCTGCTTTAGTTTCATGTGGATTTCCTATGAATTATATGATATGGCAACATGGAGGGTTATTCACTATTGATTTCTTCATTGTACACACACACATACTTGCGCTCTTTCCTTGTGGCTTTCCTCTTTATTATATGGTATGGCAAAATGTTCAAAATTAGTATAAAAACCCGACCCTGATACTGTGGTTACGAGACACTGGTGTAACGCACTGTAACACCACAAAAAGAGAAAGGGAACTCGCTGTGACAGATGCTCAGAGGAGTGGATAGTGATCTCTTGATCTCTCTCTCTCTCTCTCTCTCTCTCTCTGTGTGTGTGGTGGCGAGTGGTTATTTGGTCTCGTAATATTGTATGCACGGGTTCGATCCCCGGCTAGGCTTCTATTTAGAACTGAAGTAATGAATGAAAAGAAGCGAGGAGATAATAATTGTGCTTGGCCAGAAAGACCTTGTACAGTACTACAAAAGAGAAGGGCGCAGAGAGGTGGAAGAGAAATCAAGTATGAGGAAATAAAGGAAATGAGAGACAGTGAAAAAGAGGAAAGGGGTTGGGTCGGATCCAAAGGGACGCCACAATTCTTAAATTATTCATTTATCACATCTTTACAGCAAATTCGCCAAGAGAAATTACACACTATTGCCTTAATTCGGGGGAATCAGTCGCCCCACAATTCACCGACAAAAGAATTCAACGGAAGGCAGACCTACCGATATATTATTTAAGAGGGCATGCAGTAGTGTTGGTAAATCTAGAGCACCTGATTCCTCCAAACTATTCCCAGCAACAGGCCACAATTATTTTTTGTTAATCAGGTTCTGTTTCCTGGCACACACTGAAAATATCAAGGCGCTCGCTCCAAAGTACCAAAAGCGCATTATCCCCTACAAACAAGACTACAAACTACAAACAAGACAGATTAGGTTTGGTCATGCAAGAACACATTATTTTACCCACCAAGCTCATTCATTACATCGTATTTTAGCCTACTGTATGCTGTGAGGAAACTTAATGGCATAATGCAACTTCCCCACTCTCGCTTCCCACACAACCAAGCTAAAGTGTCTCAGTATTCTCCTCTCCTTCCCTCACAATCAAGTTAGTTTTTTAAGCGTTTCAGTATACTCCTCTCTTCCCTCACAACCACGTTAGTTTTTATTAAGTTTATCAGTATTCTCCTCACACGTAAAAAGAAAAGTTGTGCAATACATAAATAAAAACCAAATATGTATTGTAGTTTCCCTCTTCCTATACCTATAGTGCCGCCAAGGTCAGTGAGGTAGGAAGGGTAGAGGTAAAAGAACAAACAGGTAAAACACTCTCATAGTCTCATTGTCCTTGAGTGTGTGTGTGTAAAAACTGTGCGGTGATCTTCTTAAAAACACAAGAACAACAGAGAAAGAATGAAAACCACGCTAGGCCTAAAAGACCCCTTAGCATGAGGAAGAAGGAGACCTAATTATGCTGTGAATGACGGTACAGCGTATAGTTGTTTCCTCCCTCCAGACAATATTAAATACAGTCACAAGTGTCGTCATCTTGTGAGGAAGAAAGGAAGCAACCAACCAACACCTTGAAGCTATGTATATAGTGCAACACACGTGAAGCAAACCAACACCTCGAAGCATCACTCATGCAGTAATCTCGGGTCCTCAACCAACACCTTGAAGCCCCACTGTCTCAAACAAGTACGAAACACGTGAAGCAACCAACACCTTAATTGAAGCTTCACTCAATAATCTCTGGGCCTCGCAAGCGTCACAGTTAAGTTACTAACATCCTACAATCCCGAGGTTGAGACATAGGAAAAAAAAAAAGACACACACACACACGTAAGAAATTATAGGACAGGATAGACTGTTGAAAAACTGAAACGAAATGACTGATCCAAAGGAGACTGATTGTAATGAAAGCAATATATGGAGAGGGTGGTTGTAGTCACTGGACGGATTGATAAACACGAGGTTATTACAGCATACTGATGAATATTATGTAACTCCATAATTGGCTTTCATTCTGCTGTTTCCTAAATTATCGTGTTCTTATTCTTACAGTTCAGAGGAATCTGTGTTTGTCCTTCAAGTCGTCCCCAATAGATAACTAATTCCTTTAAATAATGGTGAGAGTTTGTGTACTTCAACCGTTTCAGTTAATTCTTGATTCACACTATAAACAAATGTATAATACTAATAATAACAACAATAATACTAATACTAATACTAATAATAACACACCTCATATACAATACCTCGGGAATTTACTCAATCGTCAGAATTAATATCAGTGTTAGATTAGAAACCAAATTCACAGCACCACTTGTGAAACTCCCCCTACACACACAACACACCTTCGTTCCTCACCTGCCAAAGTCTGGAGTCACACTGCCAACAGGCCTGGAATTCCCGCGCTTTTATATAGTAGAAATTATATAACCCCATGACGATGGAAGTATGCCTGTTAGTGCATTGTTACTCGTAGTTATATAACCGCTATTTCCGTGATCTGCTGGAGTTACACCAAAAACATTAAGTGGGAATGTACACAGTTGGCAAAATATGTAATGTAGCTCCGTACAGATGATGGGGAAATGGTTGCCTCAGCCGCTGCATGTAAACAATGTGGTGCCTGACTAATACCACTGCAATAGAACCCATAACGACCCTATGATCGTGTATGAAAATTGGAGGCTTCTAATTCCTCCTGACTATGGGTCGATTCCAGTCGTTCGTAGTGGTTTGTAAGCACGCAAACGAAAGAATATTGGACGTGTTAATGACTTATGGGTGAATTATTTAATGAATTTGGTGAGTAAACTATACAGTGATCATCATTATCTAACTGTTGGATAGATTTTGTGAATGTGGATACTCGGCTTTTGGAAAATATGAAGCCTTACAAGTGTGGTTGGTTGGGAAACTAACAAACCAATACCACTGTGGAATTGGCTTTATACCACGAAACAAGCTCCATCTCTATAGATGGCTTTTCGTGGCAATAATTGAAGGACCCATTTACATTCAATTTTCTAATTACATCACAGGGTTCCTTAATTAATTGGTATAAGAAAGTGATCATCCTTCGTGGTGATTTGTTTATTTACAACATATTGTGATCTACAATCATAATATAATGAAACAGAAAGAAGCAGACCGATATAATATAAAAGGGCGATTGTCTCTAATGGTGATTTGTTTACATTCAACACATTACATATCCCTTGATCACCTTATGGTACAGACAGACGACACACGGAGCTTTAAACTAACACTGTACAATCAATCATATTAAACCTTATATCATATTATACTCTAGTTCAAGACAATTTATTGGACCAAGTAACGCAAAAAGTTCTACTACATCCCCTTACATAATGAATACGAAAATAGTTAAGATGGTAATGTACTTTTAATACATTAGAGTGTCTCTGACTCCTCCAAAGTATGCCAGGAAACAGGACCAAACAAAAGTAATGGTGGCCTGTTGCTTGGAATAGTTTGGAGGAATCATTTGCTCCAGATTTACCAACAAGGTACCGTCCCTTTCAAGATTAATTTTGCCTGGAAGTTCATTGACGTCTCCTTCCTTCCTTGACCAGTAGAGGATAGAGAGGACATGAACATAGAGAGGAAGTGTATGTATGATGTTGAACACGATCGTCATCCTTATAAAATATCCTATGACATGCACATTCTTATGACACACATCTTACGACACACATCTTACGACATACATCCTTACGATTATCCTTATGCTATGTTCATCCTTACGACACACATATCCTTATGCTATGCTCATCCTTACGACACATATTCCAGTGACACATTCTTAATAACGACTATCCTCATGACAATCTTTACAACACACATCCTTACCACTATCCTTACTAAAAATATTACGACATACATCCTAAGCAACACAGACATGATGTTAAACTTTACGACACACACACATGCAGGAAGCAAGTCTGGCGGTAAAGAAGGGACATGTATGCATACAGTACAGAGGACACAAACATTAGTCTTGCTGGTTTCAAGGACATTTTTATTAATTTTAGGCCTTCCAGAACAAACCTCGTCCACAAGCCGTATAAAATCTGAATAATATGAAGAGGAAGAGGAAGCTATAGCCCCGGAAGATTCTATAGTTGTGGCACGAGGGAGGTGATAGAGAAGGATATATCAAGCAGGAAAAAAAAATGAAGGAAAGGAAAGGAAGGACACTTTTGGAGATGAAAGGAATGAATTGGCTTGGGTTCAATTAGATGACAAAACCTTTAGTGTATGTAGCACTGTACCGAGATAATACATATATAATGGCTGCAGTGTTCGTTAAAGGACAAAAATTATCATTTACAATAGTCCCACTTGCTCGAGTTTCTATATCGTGTGTACCGTACTTCTCTAATCATAATAACTGTGTTACTACTGTATGTCTGTCTCTGTTTAGCTATTTTTTTCCTTAATTCTCTTCATCTATAATTTTATATATTCATTCATTTTTCTCACCATCTATCTATCCCCCCCTCCCCCTCCTCTCTCTCTCTTTTCTTTTCACTCATACTTCGTTTACTCTCTCGTCCTCTCCAGTACCTCCGTCCAATATATAAGCATCATTACTCCCCACCGACCTTCACATTCCCTGCCTGCTTGCACAACAAACTCATTAGAGCGTGTGTGTATACTAGGAGGGCTTAGGAGAGGAGGGGGCGGATTTCCTCTCTCTCTCACCTTTCACGGTACTCTATATATTCATTCTGCCAGGGACGTATGTGTGTATGTGACTGTTGATTATTTGTGTGTATGTGTGTCTCTATCCCCCTGAATCATTTAGCTAGAATCGAAGCAGTGTCATTCGTTATGTTCAATCGGTGAACGAATGACACTGCTTCAATACTATAGATAAATTCTGGCTGTTCGTGAGAGGATCGAAGCCGTAACCCGTCGTTCAGGAAGGAGGGGCCGAGACTTGCACCTCCCACACTGAGTATAGTATACGAACTTCTGAACGGAGCTAAATATGTGTGTGATTTTCCTATCTCTATATTGTATGTATGTTTCCTGTCCCTGTAAGTATGTATGATTGTGTTCTCTGTCCCCATAATGTATGTGTGTGTTTCCTCTTCCTGTCTGTGTGTGTGTTACCTGTCTCTGTACGTACTATATGTATGTATGTTGTATATATGTGTGTAACTATAAAGTAGAGTAATAACAGTAGCAGCTGTAGTATGTAAACATACAGTAGGGGGCCTTAAGAGCAGTGAGGTTAATTATCCCGGCCACCTAGTGTGACTGTCTACCTACCGGACCTACAGGCACCACCAAAAGTCCTGTCGGCTCTTTTGTATTAACCCCAAACTCTAGAAATTTAGTGGTGTCATCACTTCTGCTTAACAATAAACTACGAATCAATAGACACAATTGTGAGTACATTTTTTACCTTTGACATTTATGGGACTTCGAAGTGGTCATTAACTAAGGCAGTGTAGCAGAAGAGTGACGGGTATATACAGTTGTATGTACAGTATGTGTAATATATATTGACCAAATTATGAAAATGACTAAACAAGAAATTGTACCTGATGGTTTTCTGGGAGGTCTTCATACTTAATTATTGGTGGATGATGCAGGTATCTTAGCTACGTCACGTGAAATGTGTATGAAAAAATTAGGTATAGTAACAAAATATTGTGAGCAGTAAGGGATGAAGATTAACGAAAAAATTGTAATAAATAATGAGGAACCCTTAGTAGCTAAAGATCATGTGATAAGGTACAGTGAGAAATATTGTTATCTAGGTGCGTGGTTTACCGATGATGGTAAACCAGGCTCATGAGACCCCGGCGGCATATTAACAAAGTCCAACTATGTAGGTGTCGTAAGGGTCCTCTCAGCCAATCAGAACTCTTGCTGGGCCAGCCTCAGGTCTCTCAGCCAATGACAGCTCGTGGTACAAACCAAAGTCCAGCTGACATTGTATCCAACACAAACAATAATTTCCATGATCGTTCTCACCATAAATCGATCAATATATCTTTTTCGCTCACAGATCCTGTATCTACTGCAGGCAGTATGGGAGGGACGGGGGAGTTTGGTGTAAGAGAAGTCCTGACTAACTGAGAGTAGTGGGGTGAAAAATGTGGGAAATGAAGGCACTTGATAGTGAAACAAGTAACATTAAAGTAAATTCTCTCGACTAATGGGGGGAAGACGCAACTCACTCTGCATATTCACTATCGGTCGACTTGGGACAGCCGAAAATTATTCTCATCGTTCTATTCTGAAATGTTTCTAAAGTCTCCAGAGTAGCTCTAGGAAGTTGAATCAAAGCAGGGGAGAGGTAATCAACAATTGAATGGATAAAAGCAATATAGATGGTCCTGGCTACAGGGATGGAGATGCCCGAGTTGTTAAGTGAGCCAATGATGGTGTAAGTCGGCGCTGGAGGCGACCCAACAAGTCCTGAGCAAAGGGGGCTCAGTACTTAAGTTACATGCGGCAGCAACCAATGCATGTGTGAATAAGTTTGCTGTCTTTTGTACCGTTAATACAGAAATGCCTTTTATTCTTAATCGCAAGGTCTTTGAGGCAGCAGTAAGCTCAGGTCTACTTTACAGCTCCGAAACTTGGTTTAGTAACAATCTGAAGCATCTGCTCAGTCAGTATAATAAGTTGGTAAAGTGTTTGCTCGGGGTTAGAAAGAACACCAGCATGAATTTTTGTGTTGTCGAGTCTGGAGTAAGTACTTTAATGTCTGAAATTTATGGAGACAAAGTTTCGGATTGTTGACATGGAAGAGCCTTTTCATATAGTGTATAGGATGTGTAATAATGTAAATACTCCATGCGTCAGATATCTGAATGAAGCTATACAACTTAATCGCAATATTGATCAGCTACAACTCATACGTGAAATTATAAGAAATAAGCCAGACAGTGCCACCAAACTTCTTACTTATAGGAGGGAGTTAAATCTTCTATTGACTTTACTTACATGATATATGTCTAAAGAATATATTCCAGATTACTTGAGATCATTTAGAAGGATTCGTGTGATGAGTTATGACCTGAGAATAGAGACCGATTGGTGGATTCGAACCCCGAAAGGTTGTCAGTGTGACCTAAACAAAACACAGACTGAAGCTCGTGTCTTGATTGGATGTCCTATGCATGGTCCTATGTCAGCGGAGTGTCGGAGAAAGTTTGATTGTTTGAATTTCACGAGTGTAACTCAGCTTTTTGGAGACGTTGTGCACTTAAAAGAAGTGTGTAATTATGTTCACCAAGTGTTGAAAATATATAAATAAAAGATAATTATAGACCTATTGGGCTTTCGTCTGTGTTATTTGCGATTTGGTGTATTATGCGTTACGTTTACCCTGAATGCATTGAATAAGATTGTTGTAAATATTTTAAGATATTATTATTTGGATTTGTTGCGATTTTGTGTATTGTGTTACAGTTACCCTCAATGGTTAGACTTCCGCACTGTATTAGGTTGTTGTATAAAGTTCAATATATCATCATTTGAATATTTGGTCTTTTAGTGAATGGCGTATTAATATTATGCTATGCTTACCTAGAATGGCTATGCATTCAACAAAATTGGTGTATATATTCAAAGAAATCATGCTATGTACTTGGTCATTTTGTCAATAAAACTTAACTACTAACTGTATGGGTGGAGGGGTTGCATATGGTGAAGTGTGCCTGTGTATGTGTGTATATAAGGTGGTGTGCCTGTGTGTGCGTGGAAGGTAACAGGATTTTGTTCTCACTGTAGAGTAGTTCTCATTTCCCACTCATTCGACTCGCTAACTTTCTCTTTCTGACATTGAACTAACAAAGTGCTATTAGTTTACAAGGTTGTGTGTGTGTTGGTGAGGCAGGTGTTTTAATAGTTCTGTGTAATGGTGCAGAATGCGGTGTTGTATGGGTGTGGGAGAAGGCTTATTAATTGTGAGGAAGGTAATATTGAGAAGTGTTGTGAGTATAACAGCAGTGATGATACGAGAAAATATTTTGAACAATGCAATAAACAATGTGTGATACTGATTGTATACTACTGTAGATATATGTGTGCAAGCACTTATTGATCACATTATATTATCATGGTACCATAGAGTACTTCTATATGTGAAGGAATGTTCCTTCAGAATGACTGTGGTTACTATATCTGCTTCACAATAGGTGGATTAGCCCTTTCACTCAGGAGGCAGGAGTGAAACTTTTAGTTTTTGGTGGGCCAGCAACATCCTCATATAAAACCTAGCTATTATTCAGCAATTTCCTCCTCCCTCTTTAAGAGTGCACACGTTTCATTTTCTCACCTTCATTTTACTTATGAGCGCCCAGTAGGCTGTAATCAAACTGTTCTTTCTCTCTCACCTGATGCAATAATCCAAGGAGAGAACATGGCATCGAGAAATTGAGCAACTGAGACATCTAAAGATACATATCTTGGTAGTTATTCAAATATACTGCATATTAAAAAAAGCTACATATTTATTCAATGTTGAAATTTAGCTTATATATTATAAATATACTGTACATCTCAAACATCTATTCAAATACAAAGGAAGCTGATGCTCAAAATTAGTAATACAACAAATTACAGTTTAATATAAAGCCCATATAAAATCTTTCCATACAGATACAATGTATAAATAAAGAGTTAGTATGTATTACTTGAGGGACCTGGGTGGTGTTGTATGTAGGACTGGCTGACGAAAGGTGTTTATGAAATGATAGAAAGGCATAAAAAATGACATGTCCAAAATCTTCAATACAAGTTTACAAATATGCAAGTGACAGAATGAAGTCTGTCTATCTATCTATCTATAGCTCTGACGCCTTGTTCCCTCCGGGAACTCCCCCCAAGGGGGTGGCCACGGCAGAAGTGTCTCCAGTTTTCCCTGTTCCAACACTCCCTCCTTACATGGTCAAGCCCTACTCTGCCCCTCACGTTTCTGTTTTGCCATCTAACTGGAGGTCTTCCTCTCACACCAGGTCCCACAACTTCACTTCCATATACCTTCTTTACAAACTCCTCACTTTGCATTCTCTCTACATGTCCAAATCACCTCAATGTATTACACTTCACTCTCTCAACCACGCCACACTCAATACCAATTGCTTTCTCACTCATACCACACCTCTCATACACACTCTCATTACTTTCTCCATCCCACCTAGTAAGTCCACATGCTCCACTTAAGTAACTCATTTCCACTGCACCTATTCTAGACTGATGAGCCCTACTCCATGTCCATGTCACTGATGCATATGTCAGTGTTGGCAGGATTATACTATTTCATAGTCCCCTTTTCACTTCCATATTCACACTTCTCCCCTTCACAATCCTCCCCAGTGATCATATGACCTGTCTACCCCTTCATTGCTCTCTCCTTAATTTCTCCTTCCATACTTCCATATCTACATAGAACTGTATCCAGGTACTTAACTCCATCACTTCCTCCATCCTCTCACCCCTCAGAGTTATCTCACACTTAGTCCCAGTTGGTACTCTCACTCTGTAAGGTGTGGCAAAGTCAATCACTTCAGTTTCTGCCCTCTCAAATACCATCACCTTACTTTACCCACATTCACCTTCAGTTTCCTTCGTTTACACACGGACTGAAGCTCATCCACCATCCTCTGCAACTCCCTTTCACTCTCAGCCATCAACACAGTGTCATCCGCAAATAAACTTGCCACCAAGGACCAATTTACTTCATTCAGCCTTAACTTCACTTTGGCTTTCATCTCTCTCATACATCCATCCATATATATATATTGAACAGCAATCATCTTAAAATAAATAAATAGTACAAATGGGACAAACACATAGTACATTACAATAGACAGAATTACTACCATGAAGCATGTATTAAGGATAAATAAGACTCATGTATAGGCTGGGTAGAATTGTGGGTGAACATCCTAAAAGCAGAGTTGTGTACAATATATATTCCACAGGTGAGGACATTAAATGATCTTCTTGCTTTCAGTCCTCACCTTCCTCAATATACAAGAAAAAGAAAAAAAACATATTCTAACAGCTAGAGCAAAAATTGACTAACGATGGCTAGGTGGGTGGGTGGTGCGTCAGAGGTCCTTCATACGTATGGTGCGTCGGACGGCGTTGCTGTAGCCTTCCTTGAACCGGAACCAAATGTCGCTCTTGACGATTTCATTGTTCGTGCCTTGAGGGAAGAAAAACATGGTGGTGAAATGATGGGATTATCATTATCATTGTTCAAGCTGCACTAACGGTGATCTCATAAGGGTTTCTCCGGGGTATTTGAGTCAACTACTGTAACGTAAACATAGAGCAACTTACTTTTAACCTGGTGGTTTACGGGGTTCTCTATCACTCTGCCGAAGAAATCTCTGGGAGCCTGGTGGGAGATGAGAAAATTTAGTTCACTGTGAGTGTGTGTATTGTGAATATATGTGTGTTTGTGTGTAAAAATAGTGAGGAACTGATACTTCAAACAATATTTTGGGTCATGTTTGATTTGGAACATAGCCGTGCACTCCCATGGTAAGAGAGGTTTTCCAATTGTGAGTAAAATCATATGATGTTGGCTAGACTAAATCAATAGAATAAAGAACTGTACAACTTCTGACTGAAGACTGATGTCACTGTGGCTTCTTCTAACAAACTTTAAATTCTTTGGATATTTTGCAAAATGAAACATATACTATCAATTGTTTGCCTACATCATCCAATAGAGTAACCCCTTAATTAATTATTTTGAGCCTCACCTGTACAATCTCTCCATCCACCACTTTCTTCACTGCTCCCTGTAGGTCACAAGTCAGGTTAGGTTAGTTTAGGTTAGTTGTACTCTTACTCACTATACTAAATTAAATGAAACACTACTTGTGCTACAAATGAATGAAACAAATTTAGAACACAAAAATATAAATTATGGAAAGGCTTTGTGGTACTGTACTGATATTAGTATCTTCTATCCAACAGATCATTACTAATTTTGTGCTCTTACTCTACCATATAATGTGCAACATTACCAGAACTAAGACAAATGAAACAAATTAACAATATTGTAAAATAATTAGAAAACAAAATCAAACTAACAATTGTATTCACTGTCTCCTGAACATTTCTGGGAACATCAAGCACTCTTATACTTATTAATAAATATATACTGATCAAAGTAGAAATGTAAGAATTCCAAGAAAAGAAAGACAACATGATACAACACTTTTCCTAAATATTTTCATTACACTATTACTGTACTCAGAAAAGTATATCAGAATGCCAGAAGTCTCGACAACTGTTCAGAAATAGTGAAAGAAACAGTACAGTCACAGACAAGATTCTGAACATTTCAGTGATTAAAATGGCATAATAATAATAATAATTTCTTTGAAATATAACTTTACCACTGCTCACATCATACAAAAGACAATTTACTAACTGTTTGAAATAGGACATTCTTTAGTTTGACATTAAGACCATGCCGAGTCTAAACAAATATTACTGTGACTGTTTAAGTGCTTTAACTAAGGAAAGGAATAAAAAAATATATATATATATATAAATTCATTATATGCTATGCTACTATGATAAATTATTTTTAGTCAGGCAAGTCTGTTAGAACCAATAATTTATGTTTCTACAGGAATGTTATGTAGACAAATATTTCTACTTTCTGACTTATCAACTCATTTACAAGGGAAGCTTCCATGGAATAAGTAAAACCATCTACAGGAACATTATTCACAAGAAAATCTTTTGTCACAGACCATTGTTTAAGGGCAACATTAGCTCTACTCTTCATCCAAGTTACCCTTTGGTCGTGTGCTGTACTGTACTATGGATCCATTTGAGTTAAAGAAAGCTTCCCTCAGACAGGAAGAATTGTGTGGTACCTGTCACCCTTACCTGTACATTGCCTGGCTTACTGAATGGCTTGGCTTGAAGTTTTTGGAGGTGGTTAGGGAGTGGGGATTTGGGATTATTTGCTGTTGCTGCCACCTCATTCTGTGGTTTGCTGGATGGGGGATTCCGCTTGTCCTTGCTTGTTGTAGATGTTTCATTCTTTTATGGGGGCATAAGAGAAAGTAGGAATTAGTTACATAAAATGTTTCTATTCGCTTTAGTGATAGCTAAGACATATGTATGGATTTCACCTGAAACATGTACTGTATTAATTTAACTGATCTCCCACTTATTCATATACAGTATATATTTATTTCAGTACTGCTGGCATTATAAAGCATGTCATTGTTTTATATGAAAATAATGCAATACCCTTATGCAGTAACATATTGAAATTTCACTCTTTTCAATTCAAAGGGTTAATGTCATTGGAAGGGACAGCACAGACAAAAACATAATATATACTAATCTTGATGCCATTCCCTCATATGAGTATCAAGGCCTACCCATTTTATGCTTGGCTGTGTATTGCCTGCAGAAATGTGGGTGATACTTAAAGGTATTTGACGCCCCTTCGGTCGTAAGTCCATCCTTTTCAGCTCTTCTATTGTCCCTCCATTCCTTTTTATTCCTTGGTATTTGCTGTCCCTCACTGTCTCTCTTCTTGTTGTAGTGTTAATATCCTACCTCCAGCCTTATGAGTGCCCAGAATCAATAAGCTGTAGCCAAATCATTCTTTTATTAATTCATGCCTGGCCAACTATACCATGATAAGCACTCACCTCTGTGCTTGTGAAACGGGCCTCTGCTCTCCTCACTCTCTCCAGCTCCACCTCCCTTGAGATGAGTTGCCTCATGGGGTATGACAGTTGTCGTTCAGACTTCATGTTAGGAAACTGCACCACCTCCTCAATGTTCCTGTCATAAACACAACACAAGGTTCACATTTTGTTTAAAGGGGCATGATTTTGTTGGTGAATTAGAGGCTACCGATTCCTCCACACAATATGCCATAATCACTCTCAAGTATACAGGTGGAATTTGCTTTGTTATATTGTTTCACAGAGTCAGTGGCATCCAATTCATCCACAATATTTAGAATTTTTAACTCAATGATGATAGAAAGTTTCCCAAGGCATTTGCTGTGATTTTCTTTATTTTACCTGGATAAGGCACTGGTTTTTCTGATCATCACCATTAAACTGACTAAAAAAGATAGAAAATAAGGACAAAACAATCAGTGTACTGTGATATTCAAGGGCAGAGTATAAATATGTCCGACATGAAAACAATGAATGCCAACTAACGGGTCGAGGGTGAAGGAGTATTGCCCGTTCTGGTCACGCTCTTGGGTGTAGGTGAGGTTGTAGGCCAGCATGGTGTCAATGAGGGCGTTGAGGTCGGCACGCTCCTGCTTGCTGTACAGTTGTGTGTTTACCTGTCACATGGAAAGAAAGAAAGAAAGGAGAGAAGGTCACTAGCAGCTCTGTTTTTCTTGGGACAAACTCTTGGTATATTTGACACAAGTGATGAAGGTGAGGTGGTTAATAATAATGAGAACTGTTACAGAATGCAACAGAGATCTCACTGGAACAAGTTTGAGCTGAATAATATGCAAATGGGAATGTTCTAATGTGATGTAACAGTTGAACTTAAGAGCTGAGGGGGCATCTCACCGGACGAAGATTTGGCTGTATGATGTGGAGGAGGAAGGGGAGGAGGTCACAAGTCATCCTGGAAGGGGAGGGAGGGTTGAGGTGTGCCCTGGTTTTGGGAGACATGTCGTTCACCATCGCTGTTATCAGGTTCTCCATCTTGGTCTGCTTCTGTTTTATCTGGGAACCACATACAGGATTTACAAATTTTCATGAGCAAAACTAAAGCAACAATACATCAAGATCATTATCATATGCAGTATACATCCCACTAAAGTTCACGGAAACATAATACAACAATAATGAAACGGGGTTAAGGTACTTGTGAATGGCTTGACTGTGTACCCACTTAGGAAAACAACACCGAATATGTATCTGACAGAATGATAGTTTCCAGAACAGTTTAAAATTTCCACCATCACAGACATCAACATTACAGTACCTCATTCATCTGTGTTGGGAACTGGATCTTGTACCACTGGTGAGAGGCAAAGAGTAGGTGGTATGAAACACAGGCATAGGGCAGGTAGGCCATCAGTGACCAGCTCTGGCTGTGTCCCACCTCAGCCAGCTGTATGTCTGTGAAACTTGCCCAGTCCAGACCTCTTGAGATCTGAGGGTAGCAAAGAATAAATGACCCAGGGTAAGATAACTATACATTTATAATGAAAGTTGATAATGCCAATAACACATAAGAGGCTGGGCTACTTTAGTTGTCATTCAATGGAGGACAGCCAAAATATTGCCAGTGGTGGCATGGCAAAATTAAAAAACTTCCCAGCTTCCTCGGAAAACCTTGAACCATGTCAAGAAAACCCACTGTGAGATTTCAGCACAGTGCTCTACCCATTAGACCACACCACCTTCCTTCCTAGACCTAGTACAGAATTACTAAATTAATTAATTAATCTAGCTATCTCTCTATCCACCCTTACATATCTATCTCTATATCCACCCAACCAACATCTCAGAGTAGTAGTCACAGTAGTTTCAGCCCCAGTTCAATTCAAACATGGTTTGGCTACAATTTCAGTCAACAGTTTCATGAAACCAACAGAGTCATCTTCATCCCAACCCAAAACGAAGAAGTTAAATAAAATTAACACAAACACCGCTTAAAAACTCACATTGTCAAGGCTAGCAGTCTTGATGTTGAGGTAGTTGTGGAACCATCCCTGTGTGAGCTTGTCAAAGGGAGCGTGGTGAGTGGTGGAGAGGATGCGTTGGACTCTGTAACTCAGGGCTGTGTCCTCCCCCACCTTACTTAGGTCACCATTCAGGTCAGGCATCGGTGGTAGTGTGCCATCTGAGACATCAGCTAGTGGTTCCTGAAGGGGATTGCGCCGGATTCTGTCCAAGTGATGGAGGACAAAAAGAATACTATGACACGGAGGTGACTCATAATTTTTTCAATAATCTACAGTAATGGGATTTATTTATATTCATAATGATTTACAATATTTATATACATAATGATTTACAATAGAGGATTACAAACATATAGGCAACATTCTACTACTGCTGCTGCAAGTCAGATATTAATGTAATTTAATTTGATGATACTGACTTCTTCTGCCTGGGTATAGAGAAAATGTCACTCCACATGTTGAAGAGTGAACGCTGATGGTCCTTCTGTCCCACAGCTGCCCCCATCACATCCTCCAGCCGCACTTCACGCCGGCTGCTCCTGTCACACACACACACACTTGTACATTAGTTAGGAGCTACCATTGGTATCTTTAACAGAAAGAGCATCTGATTTCAAGCATTTATCAGTGGTGGAATTTTACATCATTAAGACCTGCTTTCTCTTTATTCAATATATGAGAAAATAATCTGCAAGGTTTTACTGGAAGTCCTCTGCCCAACCTAGAGGCAACTTTAATTTTACTATTATTCAAGAAGAATTAGTGGTGAGGTTAACAAACATCCTTTTGCATTTCATTAACTTGTATCTTGTACCTACAAAGGGAAAAACAAATGCATTTTTTAACATTATTATACCTACATGTATTTTGTATAGGCTACTTATCTATAAAACTGTCCACTGATTTAACATTAACTTTTAAATCAAGAACTGTAACAGAACTTGTGTCCACAAATGTACCTGACAAATTGGAGCACAGACAGACAAGAACGGATGTCATTCTCTGTCTTGTTACACAGAGCCATCAACACCGAGAGGTCTGCTCTCAGATCTCTCTTACGGGTGATCTCCAGCAGTCTTTGGGCCAGCCTGGGGGGAGGGGAAAGGTCAGACTAGCCAGACTATAGTGCAGATGAAGGATGTAAAGGTCTATCTTTGAATAATGACTTAAGGTGTTTAGTTAATATGATGGCAGAAGTGCTATCAACTGACATAGTTATGGCTGACTTAAAAAATGAGATTACACTTGACCCTCTATTCAACCTTGTCTGTTACTGGAAAATGACCGTTACTGGAAAATTGATGTGATCTAGGGGATAAATTGGAATTAATACTGTACAGTATTGTACATACAAAATACAGTACAGTAATTCTAAACTCATGTTAGAACTAAGGACAATGTCCATTGAGAGGTTGTTTACCCTAAAGGAGTTACGCTTAATGTGAGGGTGGGGGGGGAGTGGCTGACAGCACATGTAATATTGTTCAGTTTTCACCAATAGTCCTTGAGTTTGTACTCGTACAATACACACACATTTTCTGAGTTTGTATTAAATATTTTTTTAAATAAAAATCAGCTGGCTGACTGACGCCGTGAGCTCGTGCACGACTGACCGTGTTCTGGACAGGGTACTTGCGTGTTGGGTGGGAACGCCACACTGCCACCTAGTGAGGACAAAATTTTCAAGTGACAAACTTTCTGTCCGATGTGTAACAATTGTCCGGTAGCAAAGAGTGTCTGTTAAATCCGAAATCCGTTAAATCGAGTGACAAGTGTAATTAAAAGTACAAATATTTAAAAATATGCTAAATTCAAATCAAACCTGACCTGGCAGTGTGGGTGGGTGGGAATTGAACAACAAGAGCAATCTGCCTGAGGGGTCTGAGTGCCGGGGTATAAAGGTCATTGCAGATACAGATCACTGGCCGGTGGAGGACCGTTGCTTCCTTCTTCTTGCTGCCCTTCTTGGTGGCACGTCCCATGTCCTTCCCAGTCAGCATATTCACCAACAGGTTGATGGATGGCTGTGAGAGGATGGAGGGGAAGGTCACAGTTTATTAGATAGGTTTCCGATAAGAATCGGAAATGTATATGAAGAACATCTTTATACAAGGAAAAAATTAAATACAGTATGTAAATAGAAATATAACTGTGCTGCAGTTGAAAAGAAATATATAGACTACTTTACAGAAGAATGCATATGGCATACTCACAGCAGGAGCACCATCAATCTCATCCATGACCAGACAGTTGGGTCGAGGGGAAGGGCCGAGGACAGACCTCATGGTAGCAGCGGTCTCGAGGGCAGTGCGGAAGGCTTCGGGTGAGCGGTCGTTGCTGGCATTGATCTCCAATGTGTGGTAGCCGGCGTGGCGACCCAACACATGAGCCAAAGTGGTCTTGCCCAACCCAGGAGGACCAGCCAACAGCAATACCTACACACAGACAGAAAGATTTAAATATAGTACACACATACCTTATAATGATAATACTGTACCAGTATGCACAAATTACAGATACTGTATATGTATACAATACACACACACACACACATACAGTACATAGATACAAAAACACAGAACACATACCCACATATAATACACAAAAGGATTCAGAGAAATAGCAAGCATCAAAATACACACACTCACATAAACCCACCTTCTGCATGGGGCGATTTTGGTCATCCAGCTCCTCTATCACCTCTGGTCCGAACTTCTTTCCAAACTTGTTGAATTTGTCTGTAGGAACATGACAACATGCAGTACTTTAATCTTATGATGATGGTTGACAATTATAACACATTTCTCTAGTTAGGAAAAGGTGTTAAAATAAAAAAAAGAGGGAGGAGGAGAATAAATAAAACAAAAGAAGGAAGAAGAGAATAACTAAATAACATAAAAGAAGGAAGCTGACTGAAAGAAAACCAAATAATCAATAAAGATGGAATTAAACTCTTTTTATATGTCAAAGCAAAAGGATTCCTGTAGGCAAACTGAAGACTATGGAATCCTCCAAACTGTGTCATAAAAATGAGCATAGGCATTGAGATGACCTGTTTCTTGGTAGTTTGCAGAAATTATTAGCCCAATTCACTGTTGCTACTCACCTTTCTGAAAATCCTTCTTCTTCTTCTCTTGTTTTTTCGGCTTCTTGTCAACTCCGAACACCAGCTTGTCCCAGAGTTTGAGCCAGTGTAGCACCATGCGATTCGTTGACTGAAACCACACATACATACATTGAGAACGAAGCATATTCTTCACAAGCTAATGATTTAAGTTTGATGATGATAAATTCCCACAACCCTCTCCCATTCTTCCCCACTCTCTTCATTTTCCTAACAAATAATTTTCATTTTCTACCACCTAAATTACATTCCCCACCACTTTTCCTTCTCGACCATTGCACTCTCATTTATCCTCCTTCACCCATCTCATACATGTACAGTTGAGCAAGTAGAAAGTGCAAGAAAAATTTGAGTGTATATAGCAATATCTTTCAGTTCATTTGTAGTAAACCCTGGTATTTTTATCAATGAATCACTAAGACTCCAGAGCCAATGTAAAGTGGAACGTGACTGATTGAAATATTGAGTGGTAACCAGATGTGGCCAAATATAATCATATTTTACTTGCACTTTCTACTTGCTCAACTGTACCATCTTCACTACAACACTCACTCACTCATCAACACTCACCACAATAACTCTCTCCACCACTCGTTCTCATTCACCCATCTCACTTTTTCCCCACCCGACTCATCAACAACAATCACTTCAATCTCTCTCTCCACCACTCGATCTCATTTATCCATCTCCCTTCCCCACACCATTAATAACCAACATTCACCTCAATCACTCTCCACTACTCATTCTCATTCACCTATTTCTCTTCTTCACCACACCCCTCATCACCAACACTCACCTCATCACTTAGCAAGTCAAGGTAGTGCTGTGGCTTGAACTTCTCCACCCAGAGTGACTCCCTTTCCTCCGTTTCCTCTTCCACCCCGCTCTCCATTCCCGAGTCCTCCTCATCGCGTATCCGCTTGGCCAGCTGAGCGTCACGTCGGATTTGCTGTACGGGAGTGTAAAACTCATCACTGAGTAAGTTCGGGTAAAACCATAGCCTCCTGTATATATTAGCCCCTTAAAATGTCAAGAGAAAGCCCTTGTCATCCATTAGTTAAAATGTGAAAAAAACATTACTATGATTTCTTCCACTACTTGTTTCCTCAATTTCATATATACTACTACTGTACTACCACCACCACTGCTATAAATTTCACTCCTCCTTGCCTCACCTCTCTATACAGCATACACTTCTACTACTGGTACTACATTTTCACTCTTCCCTGTCTCACCTCTCTCTCAACCTGGGCCTTCAGTTGCAGGTAAGAGCCCCCAACTGCCAGGTGGGTAGATGCTCCCATTCTGGCGCCTACAGCAGCCACCCGGGCATCCCACTCATCCTCCTCCAGCCGTCCCAAGTAGAAGCGGCGGCCTGTGTCCGTGGTGACTGCCTGGAAGTCACCACTTGAGGGTATATGGCGGTGGATGTGGGGAGCAACTGGAGCAACTCTGTGGGTAATATGTATAGTTGTAACTTGAAATGCAGGAGTGTCATTCTTTCTGTGGAATTACTGTATCTGTATGAGTATATATCCATTATTTTAAAATTAACAAAGATTTTGAAGAGCACAAAAACAGATAAAATCAACCATAGTTATACTATACATCATACAAGACTGACCTGTTTACTAAAGCTGTAGAAATTCCCTGGAGGTCCAGGTGATGGATGTTGTGCTGCTCAGTCTTACTGAGTGAGTTGCGCAGCTCAGTAATTCGTTGGATGAGCAGCATGTCCTCTTCATCCTGCTCATCCTGTGATTTCTGACCTCCCAGCAGCGTGCTCAGCCCCAACATCGGTACCAACGGCCGCGACCGTTTCTTTCCTGATCACAAGACAATACTGCATCACACACTGGCTCTGACACCAAGTTCATGTTACTTATACTAAACACACTTACATGGCTAAAAACAATCTGTGCAATTATATAATACTGAAATTTGATGGTAATAAAATGCCCACATTATCTCCAAACAGGTTTCTTATTCTGAAGGAGCTGCATGATTCTTCTTAGGTACCATCATTCTACATTAACAAGACTGTGCATAATATATACTGTAATAATAATGTTGAGTTGAGGTTTATCATTCAAGGTGTGATTCTTATATGACAAAGTAAGGAACTAACTTAAATAACAAACTACCCATACATAGAGGTCCATTTCTTTTCCACCCCATGAGGTTATTACTCCTCCATCCCTGACTCACTGTGTGTGGCAAAGTCATCCTGGTCCAGAATGTCCAGGGCCTCCTCAAAGCCGTCATCTTCTGGGGGGGGCCTCTTCCTCCCGCCGGTAACCGTACCCCCAAGTTGGGTCTGTCTCTCCACACCATTGTCACTCATACCACCTGTACACACAAACACAATTTTATAACTTAGATCATGACGGAGCTGTGTTGTGTTGATATTCAAACTTGATTAAAATTTGTCTTGGCTTGCATTACATTCATTGAATCTGGAAAAGCAAAGTTGAAAAATTAGATGAAAGGGTACATACATTTTTGCCAGATAAGAAAAATGGATTATATAGGCCTACCATCATTAAGTAAAGTCCCCTGGCTCGTGGTGGTGTGAGATAGTGGGGGACCATTGGTGGTGTTGGAGGGCTCGGAGCTGGTGGTGGTGCGAGATGATGGGGAGCTGGTGGTGGTACGAGATGGTGGTGTGGGACTGGTAAAGTTGAGGCTCCTCTTGAAACTTGGAGGTATGAGTGCTGCCTGACGGGATGCTTCCTCCACATCAAACTCTGCAACAAACACGTCAACACAATCTTTAACGGGATTATCAATACTTATAACTTACACTTTTCACGGTAACTGTAAATTGGAGGGCTACTGATTCCACCCAACTTGTGCTACAAAATGCTTCCCCTATTAATACCATTAACGTAGTTTAGTTCCGGTATTATTATAGAAGTACTGCATTCTTGGCTAGGGTCGTGCAGTGTTACCACATCCGGCTAGGTCCAGGGAATTTGCCCCGGGCACTTTATGATAGTTTACACCGGTTATATCCCGGTAGTTTGCCCAGGTTAGGTCCCGGTAGTCTGCTGTGGTCTAGGTTAGGTTAGGTCAGACTAATTTCCAAATTATGTTTGTAAAACAAGACATATCTCGAAAACGGGGAATCTTCAAGAAAAACACCATAGATTAAAAGTATCTTATAATGGTCCAAAATAGTGGGTAATGATACTAAAATATACAATATAGTGAACTCAGTACTTCTGTAAATTTACCTTAGTTCCAGGCATAGTTTGGGGATATAAGTAGCCTTTTAATTTACCAGAAATATAAAGAGCTTCACCTCTTGACCAGGCCTTGCACTGCTATAGGATACACTTTATTCCAAGAAACTTTTACTTGATTCTGGTCCACATATGCAATAACCCAAATTCGTTTTCTTTCCCCTTTGACTCTTCGGTATTTATTGAAAGAATTACCGTTTTGCAGCAGTGTTGCCAGATCCGGCTGGGTCCCAGTATTTTACCCCGGTCATTTATTGTACTTTATCACGATTATTTCCCGGTAGTTTGCCCAGGTTAGGTCCCGGTAGTCTGATGCAGTCTAGGTTAGGTTAGGTAAGGTCAGGCTAATTTCAAAATGCCCCATTTGAATATACCCTATCTTGGAAATGGGGCATTTGCGGAGGAAATGCCATAGAAGAAAATAGTCCTAGAATGGTCTAAATAAGTGGGTAAAGAAGGTAGAAAAAACGTAAGCAATAACGGTAATTCTTTCAATATTTACCGACTCTTCTTAACTATTACCCATTTGAATCTTATCCAAGCTCTCTAGGTTAACATGGTAACCAAAATAAATGAGAAATAATTATTGTGGGAGTAATTTGTTAAAGGTAACGTGAGTGTAGCTGACCAGACAACACACACATTCACACACTACTGTACCTTCCATTTCCCTCATCGCCTCCATCTCCTGGGCATGAAGGAGTTCAAATTCATCCTCTGGGTCTGGAAACTCGTCCATATTTCTTCAGTTATGTGCTATAATAGTGTAAATAAAGCACCAACACAACCCGCGTACAGCCAACCCCTGTGACACCTTTGAATGTAAACAACAACAGCTGATTTTTCCCGCCAAAATTCATTAGTATAAAATCATTTTGTTAATACCGTATTTCAGTTTGAGTTTTTGTTTTTTTTTAACCTTCAAATTATGCATGTACATATAATTAATTAAGATGCAATCATGATAAAGTAATATATCCACAGACTATTGGGCTGGCTGATGTTCAAGAATCCTGCTGATGGTCTCTAGAATAGGCAGGAAGTCAACAGTACCTGCATAGAAATTTTTATGAATTTGCTTTATTAACTTACGTACTACACCCTCCCAGGACCTAATGAGCCAAATCAGTCAATGCTGGTCTAAAAATAGTATAATGAAGTAGGTGGAGGGCAGATGGCGTGCGTATATTATCTCCTGTTGTGTTTTATAATGTTAACAGTACAAGGTAAGTTCGCGTGTCCCATATTACCCCCCTCGTGTTTCCTGACGAGTGACGACCCCCGCTATAAACCCATAACAGTGACAACTTGTGACAGTCACATTATACGACACATATCTCGACACACTCGGTTATGGATGAGAGATGGAAGAATGAAAGAGGTATATTTATATACATATTATACGTTTTCACAAATATCTAGCTGTTTATTTATAATTAATTTTCTGTGCTAATTTATTCATTCAGACAAAAGGAGTACCGATTTTGCCATGATGTAGGCCAAATGTAAAGAGCCAATGAAATCAAACTGATAGATTAGCCTGTGTTGTATAATAATTATATGGGAATTATAGGAGTCCTTGAACACACACACACTCACACATGCAAGAGAGGGGGTTAAACCATAAAGTAAAAGGTGGGAAGGAATGGGTATGGGTGGTAATGGTGGTAGATAGGGTAGGTAATGAACTATGAAGTGTGTGTGGGGGGGGGGGTAGATAACTATTATAGGAGTGTGAAGGAGTAAAGGAGTGGAGTGGGAAGTGATGGGGATGACGGAGTTGGTGAGTGTGGAGTGGGGAGAAGGGCAATGGCCGGACTATGAAGTGGGGAATATTATAGCGTGGTAGGAAAGTTGGGATAGTGGGGTTGGTTAGGTGAGTGGTAGGGGTGATGAATGAAGAGGTGGATGGTAGTAGTGGTGTTGGAGTGTGGTAGGGATGTGGGGGTAGGATATTGGGTAAGTGGTAGGGGGTGGGGGATGATGGAGACGTGGATGGTAGTAGCCTAGTGGTGTTGGAGTGTGGTAGGGTGTGGGGGTAGGATATTGGGTGAGTGGTAGGGGGGGGGGTGGTTGATGAAGAGGTGGATGGTAGTAGTGATGGTGGTGGAGTGTGGTATATAGTGAATTGGGGTAGGCTAGGAATGGAGAGGGGGGATAGGGTGGTATAAGCAGTGATAGGAGGGTGGGGTCGGGTTGGGGAAAGTTAGGTGAGTGGTAGGATGGGGGATGATGGGGGAGGGGGAGGTGGTATAATAGGCAGTGATAGGAGGGTAATGGGGTAGTGGGCGGGGAATGATTGATTAATTGATTGATATTAGGCGCCGCAACAGCGAGGTCATATAGCGCCAAAGAAGGTGATAGATAGGTGAGACAGCAAAGCAGGAAGGAAATAGAAGGAAAAGATCAGGGACAGTTGAAGAACTGAAAAGGAGTGGCTGGGGGCGTCAAAACACTTAAAAGTATTGCCCACATCACTACAGGCAATACCCCCCCTTACGTAGAGGCGGGGAATGAAGAGGGGGGATAGGGTGTTTAGGCAGTGATAGGAGTTGGGGATGGGTTGAGAAAGGTTAGGCGAGTGGTAAGGGATGGAATGAAGAGAAGGGATAGGGTGATAAGCAATAATAGGAGGGTCTGGATGTGTCGGGGTAGGTAGTGAATAGGGGTAGGGTGGGGAATGAAGATTGATTGATATTAGGCGCCGCAACAGCGAGGTCATATAGCGCCAGAAAAAGGTGATAGAGCGTTGAGACAGCAAGCAGGAAGGAAATAGAAAGAAAAATGGAACAGTTGAAGAACTAAAAACTAGTGACTGGGGCCGAAGGGGTGCCAAAACCCTTAAAGTATTGCCCACATCACCAATGCTGGCAATACCTCCCTACGGGGTGGGAATGAAGAAGGTGGGGGATAGGGTATAGTAGGCAATGACAGGAGGGTGGGGGGAAGGTTGGGGTACGGAAAGGTGAGTGATAGGGTGGGGAATGGAGTAGGGGGAATAGGGTGGTAGTGGTGATGGAGTGTGGTAAATTGTGGGGGTATAGATTGGGTGAGTGATAGGGTCATGGGGAATGAAGAGAAGGGGGAAGGGGGGATAGGGTGGTAGGCAGTGATAGGAGGGTGCAATCGGGTTGGGGGTACGGATGGGTGAGTGATAGGGTGGGGAATGAAGAGAGGGGAGGATAGGGTGGTAGGCAATGACAGGAGGGTGAGGGTGGGTGGGTGGAAGGGTTGGCTAGTGGTGGGTGACGTGTGTGCGTGTGTGTGTGTGTGGTGTCGTCAGTATTGGTGAGTGTGTGTTGGTGGTGTGTTCCCTCTCCCTCATTCTCTCCTCCTCCTACTCCACATATATTATTTTCACTTGATTCTCTTATTCTCTCTTCCATACCCTCTCTCCCTTTCTTTCATTTTCGTATCTCTCGTGCACTCTCTACCTTTCTCTCTCACACACACGTCTCTCATTCATATACTTCTTTTCACACCTTTCTCTCTCTCACTCACACACATACACATTTTAAACTCAAAGTATTTTAATGTGGTCATCTCTTATGGGCAACTCTAAGGGCCAAGAATAATTTTGCTTTTCCAAACTATGTGCCATGAAACAGATTAAATTAGTACCTCAATATACGAGTGTAGAGCTGCTGGTTTATTATATAATTTAAAGTATTCAGTATAGCAATCTATGAACGTATAGCTGATAAGAGTCAACTTTCCTTATCAATATTAGTATCATATATATCATTACACGATACGAGGGTATATATATTATTTTTTTGTTTTTTCAGATAAACTTCAATAAACTCTTTTCAGTCTTTAAAATTCCAACTTAAGCTACTTTCTCTAGACGTCATCATAGTTTTAATAGTAGGCTACGGTGCATTGCAAAACACGGTAATATGACGAAACCAATTGAAACCACAGACTGATGATGCCCTTAATAATTATTCCACCTTACAGAAAACATATATACGAGAGCTGGCAGACCCCTGAAACCATATTATTACAGTATGGCCGTGTTCCCCACTTCGTACCCCGGCCCTCCCTCGATCTCTCCACCTCATAGATAACACAGAAAAAAAAAAAAAATAAACAAACTACTCGAAACCATAGACTAGTTAATTAATGATCCACGTATATCCTCGTATCGACCAAGCAGGAAAAAAACACAAACAGAAAACATGAAACGAGAACAAATCAGTTAAAACCACAGATAATATAAACCAGACCAAAACAGTAAAACCGCAAGCAGAAACCATAAAGGAGACAAAACAAGTTAGAATCACAAGCAGAAAACAGAAACGAGAACAAACCAGCAGCAGTAGAAACCACAAACAGAAACCTCATAACGAAACCAAACCAGCAGCAATTAAAACCACAGACTAACAAACAAACAAATACTCCTCCCATTATTATCTGATCACCTACTTCACAGAAACCTTAGAAATATAATAATAATAATAATAAAGGTATCAAATGCGAGTGAGGAACAACAGAACAACATCAAAAACAGTGTAATATATTAACTTAAACCCTGCATGTAGTGTCACTCACCCGTATATCGTTCTCCTCTACCAAACCCTACTAGGCTACTCCTTCATCCTCTATCCTCCTCCCCACAGCAGCAACAACAACAACAACAGAGTCAGGAGGAAGGCATGCATCATCTATAGTTACTTAAAGGCACGTGGACATAGTAAACAAAACGTGCTGTACAGAAGACGTGCGTGGTGGACTGTTGCTTCGTATCTACACTACAGTTAGTCAGTATGAGGTAGGTAAAGAAGGAAGTAAGGAAGAGAGGCGATCAGGAAGCATGCAACAGGCACACACACACACTGTACTCTCTCTCTCTCTCTCTCTCTCTCTCTCTCTCCTTTTCAGTTCTATCTGGCTGCTTAGCGTGTTGTACAGTCACGCACAATAATCCTGCAACACCCTCCAAGGAAACTGCTGGACCTCGATAAATTGATGCTAAAGTATCTAACTATACACAGCTGTTATCCCTCTGTAATAATTATTGGTTCGAAAAACCTTCACTCAAATGCCTCACTTTCTTTCCCTCTAGTGATGCAGGACTTTTGATTGTGACTGTACTGTACCTTGCTAGTAATGCCTCTCTGCACGCAATATTCTGAGTGTGTGTGTGTGTGTGTGTGTAGCCATGGAGTGGATAAATATGCTTAGTATGTATTGGTATTTATTATTCACTGTGGCTACATCACCATATATATGTAGAGAATAAATCTGTTTAGAATAGTTTACTTCATGTCGTCATAAAATCAAATTATCCTCCTCATTCATTTGTTGTTGATCCTTCACCACGAATACAGAGACTTGTGTGTGTTTTGTGTATTCCGTGAGACTGTCGCAAGGGTGAGTCAGGCGAATGGCTTGATATGTGACGTACTGTATGTGTGTGTGTGTGTGTGTGATATGGAACACACACACACACACAAACACAAGTGGTGAATATCCTCCCACACTGTATAATTATTACGTCATAGTAACTGAGGTGCTCATGGTTATAAATAAAAGTATAACACAACCCATATAAGTAAAATATATTATGTTATGGTATATTGGTATTGCCAGGGCAGGATTGTATATATATAGTTGATGATGTTTTTTTGTGTACCAGCTTTCACTTCTTCAACGGGGTCAATGCCGGAATGTTAGTAAATATAAGGAATGTGAAGAAATGTGAAGAAGAAAAAATATTACATAGATACAGTATAATATTACGTGGTATTTATATTATAGATTTGGGTCAGTAAGGATGTAATTTACCTGTAAACACACGTTAATTGCCATCAGAGAAACATATGATGGTATATTTGATGTTTCTTTATTTAATAGGAGAAATATATATGTAACCCCTATTTTGGTCAATTGGAGGGCTACTGATTCCTCCAAACTATACCAGGAAACATATCCAATTGGGGTAACTTAATATATTGAGGTGCTATGTTTCCTGGTTGCATATATAGTTTGGAGGAAGTTATTACGGTAGTCCTTTAGTTTGGTAATGAGAGATTAATGCGAGAAGTAGTTGTGGTAATGTGTTGATGTTGTTGTTGTTGGTAATAGTAGTAGTAGTAGTAGTAGTGGTAGTTGTTGTTTTTTTTGTTTTGTAGTAATAGTAGTAGTAGTAGTAGTAGTGGTGTTGGTGGTGGTGGTAGTTATAGTAGAATAATAGTAATAGTAGTAGTAGTAGGCTAGTAATAGTAATTGTATTAGTGGTGGTAGTAGTAGTAGTAGTAGTAGTAGTAGTAGTAGTAGTAGTGGTGGTGGTGGTGGTAGTGGTGGTAATGATTGTGTTGTGGTAGTAATGGTAGTGGTAGTTGTGGTAGTAGTGATAGTGAAAGTGGTAATGGGGGTAGTAGTAATAATGGTAATGAAAGTAGTAGTGGTAGTAGGAGTAGTAGTACGGTACCTATTGTAGTAGTGGCAGTTGTGGTAGTAGCATGGTAGTGGTAGTGGTAGTGATAATCTTTTGGTAGTGTAAGTTGTGGTAGTAGTGATAGTAGTAGTGGTAGTTGTGGTGGTAGTAGTGGTGGTAACTGTGGTGACAGTAGTAGTGGTAGTTGTGGTACCAGTGATAGTATTAGTGGTACTTGTGGGAACAGTAATAGAGGTAGTTGTGGTAGTAGTGATAGTATTAGTGGTAGTTGTGGTAGAGTGATACTGGTAGTTGTGGTAGTTGTAGTAATAGTGATAGTAGTTGTGGTAGAGTGATACTGGTAGTTGTTGTAGTAGTGATAGTAGTAGTAGTGGTAGTTGTGGTAGAGTAATACTGGTTGTTGTGGTAGAAGTGGTAGTTGTGGTAGAGTGTTACTGGTAGTTGTGGTAGTTGTGGTAGAATGTTACTGGTAGTTGTAGTAGTAGTTGTGGTAGAATGTTACTGGTAGTTGTGGTAGAATGATAGTAATAGTGGTAGTTGTGGTAGTAGCTATAGTAGTAGTGGTAGTTGTGGTAGTAGTAATAGTAGTAGTGGTAGTTGTGGTAGAGTGATAGTAGTAGTTGTGGTAGTAGTGATATATCATGCCTGTTCTACGATCGATGGTGTTGGTCCCCGTAACCCAGCACTACACACACACACACACATACACACATACATGTTTATATATATGCATCCTTATATATACAGTCTATACACACACATATATACAGTCTGGTCACACACACACACACACACACACACACACACACACATGCTTATATATATTTACATCCTTATATTTACAAGCTGGTCACACAAACACACACACACACACACACACACACACACACACACACACACACACACACACACACACACACACATGCATGCTTTATACTACACACACACACACACACACACACACACACACACACACACATACACACACACACACCTAAGCACACACTCATCAGACACAATACTTTTAACCTCGAATATTAACCTTCGTTGACCTTTTGCATTATTCATAAAAGAACCAAAATTAGCTTTTAAGTTGTTAGAGAGAGAGAGAGAGAGAGAGAGAGAGAGAGAGAGAGAGAGAGAGAGAGAGAGAGAGAGAGGTGGAAATATTAGCTAGGAGGAGGAAGATACAAGAAGGAAGTAGTGAGTGACAGTGGAGGAAAGGAAGGGAGTGAGAAAGAAAATTAAAATGAGAGGAAGCAATGATGTAAGGAAGGAAGTGAAAAAGTAAGGAAGGAAAGGGGGCAGACATGAGGAAGTAAAGAAGAGAGAGAGAGAACGGAAGGAAACGAAAGAAGGAAGAGGGGAAGGAATACAGGAAGTAAAGAAGAGAGGGAGAACGGAAGGAAAGGAAAGAAGGAAGAGGGGAAGGAAGACAGGAAGTAAAGAAGAGAGAGAGAGAGAACGGAAGGAGAGGAAAGAAGGAAGAGGGGAAGGAAGACAGGAAGTAAGGAAGAGAGAGAGAACGGAAGGAAAGGAAAGAAGGAAGAGGGGAAGGAAGACAGGAAGTAAAGAAGAGAGAGAGAACGGAAGGAAAGGAAAGAAGGAAGAGGGGAAGGAAGACAGGAAATAAAGAAGAGAGAGAGAGAGAGAGAACGGAAGGAAACGAAAGAAGGAAGAGGGGAAGGAAGACAAGAAGTAAAGAAGAGAGAGAGAACGGAAGGAAATGAAAGAAGGAAGAGGGGAAGGAAGACAGGAAGTAAAGAAGAGAGAGAGAACGGAAGGAAAGGAAAGAAGGAAGAGGGGAAGGAAAACAGGAAGTAAAGAAGAGAGAGAGAGAGAGAGAACGGAAGGAAACGAAAGAAGGAAGAATGGGAAGGAAGACAGGAAGTAAAGAAGAGAGAGAGAACGGAAGGAAAGGAAGAAGGAAGAGGGGAAGGAAGACAGGAAGTAAGGAATTAAGAGAGAGAGAATTAACGGAAGGAAAGGAAAGAAGGAAGAGGAGAAGGAAGACAGGAAGTAAAGAAGAGAGAGAGAACGGAAAGAAAAAAAAGAAGGAAGAGGGGAAGGAAGACAGGAAGTAAAGAAGAGAGAGAGAACGGAAGGAAAGGAAAGAAGGAAGAGGGGAAGGAAGACAGGAAGTAAAGAAGAGAGAGAGAGAGGGGGATCCATACACTTGTTTTCTCCTCATTCCAAGACGAGACACGCGAGCCTTGAGGTGGTCGACCCTGCCCCCCTGTCCAACTATCATCAACAACAACAACAAATGGACGACGTCGATGTTTAGCATTGTTGTCTAGAGGTCGTACATTGTTTGTCTTTGGTACGGTACGTGTTTTGATGGTCTGACATTAGATATTTATTGTGTGTGTGTGTGTGTGTGTGTGTGTGTGTGTATCAAATATGTAGTGAAGGGTGTGATATGTGTCTGTGTGTGTGTGCATAAAGTTGAAAAGTATATAGATTTATGTGTGTGTGTGTGTGTGTGTGTGTGTGTGTGTTATAAAGACAGTGCAATGTGAGGTAGGAAGGGATGAGGGTTGAAATTAAAGTGCTATATACAGTAGTGCCCCGAGATGACTCAACTAAGTACTACCATTGATTACACGAGGGGGAGACGAGCCCATACAAGTTTTATAAATAATATTTTATACTGTACATATATAATTATTTTACCCCACCCACATACACCATGCACACTCCTGTCTATAGTACATGGATTCCTTTATTTAATATGTATGTATGTTTGATGTATGTATATATATTTTGTTTATTTACTTATTTATTCATTTATTTATATTGAAGGTCCAGATAGTAAGAGAAATAGGAGGGGCCGACTTTTGATCGTGTCTGTACATAAAAGAGAATTGTACTGGAGTGTTGGAAGAGGATGTGTGTGTTTGTTTGTGTGTGTGTTTGTGAGTGTGTGTGTTTGTGTTTGTGTGATATAAGAGTGAGAGCAGTGTGTTTGTGTGTGAAATAAGAGTGAGAGCAGTGAGTGTGTGTGTGTGTGTGTGTGTGATATAAGAGTAAGAGCAGAGTGTGTGAGTGTGTGTGTGTGTGATATAAGAGTGAGAGCAGTGTGTTTGTGTGTGAAATAAGAGTGAGAGCAGTGAGTGTGTGTGTGTGTGTGATATAAGAGTAAGAGCAGAGTGTGTGTGTGTGTGTGATGTAAGAATGAGAGCAGTGTGTGTGTGTGTGTGTGACCTGGTGACATTCAGTAGTGTACGTGTTGAGTGAGAGAGATAGATACATCCTTCCTTCCTTGTTGGGGGTGATCCTGCTGTAAGGTGATTTGGAAGGCTGCTGAACATCCACCAAAACATCCCATAAAACACATCCCTTACTCGTATAATAAAAATATATAGTTTGTTTTGTGGGTGAAATGGAGGGCTAAAGAATATCCACCATCCAAACTATACATTATTATTTATACTACAAAACAGATCCCTATACTTATTCGTTACATTGAAAGGAGATGATGATGATTCCATAGTTTTAGTTTGGAGGAGTCAGTAGCCCTCCAATTTACCATCAAAAATCTCTCCCTTCTATTAAGTCTGACACGGAACACTTGCTAAGTATTGATCAAGGACTCCCAACACACCACTTTGTACCTTACTGAACTGAACTGAACCCCAATAGCATAAATTCACTTCAGTCTCTAGCGTTGCGTGATAATGGCAAGCTGAGAGCCTAATCACACGACCAGAGCACATTTTTCCCACTGGGTTGCTTGCTTGCTTGTTTGGTGGCTTGCTTGGTGGCTTCATACGTCCTCCAGCCTGTTTTTCAGAGGTTTATGGTACCCCAGGGATTATGTAAGGAGTCCACTTGACCTGTAGAGGACGGGGGTTGATGGACGGAGAACGGAATGTTGCAAAGTCATTACCTGGACTTACTGTACACTTAGAAGACTTACTTTTCGTGTTGTTTGTTATCTTTGAGGACAGTACCACCGTTGAGAGGCTATATAAAGCTATTTCAAGTAGCCTAATTCAGGATGGCATTGTTAAACTTCTTCTTCTAGGACAAGATTCTTTTTCGCTCAATTCGTAATGCAAAACAATATTAACTGATGTAATTCAATAATAACACCCTTATACACCACAGGAAAAAGCCCTTTACTCAAATTAGATACTGGAATGTCAAGAGCAAATTTTTTTACGCTCGTCGACTACAAGAGGATAATCAAAGCAATCTAAAGGTGCTCATGTTGAAGACGGGAGGGACTTACTACCCACACGTACAGTACGTCTCTTCCTGAGGCGGCTCAAGTCATGCAATAATGAAGTATACCTAGAAGGGTGCTGAAGTTCATCGTGATACATTGGTGTGTGACGTCACGAGGCAGCCATGTTGTTATTCCGATCAATCTGTGTGCAGCAGAACACACGAATACCACATGTTTTATTTTCCGTAGCTCTGATATTGTTGAAAAAATGTAATGGCGGTACACTTTTCCATTTTTAGCTGCAGGAAATTTATTTAACCTGGATAGAACAAATTAAAAGGACGAAGCCAAAGTCGCGACAGGTGTTGAGACGGCGATATTGATTCACTGCGCCTGCTCGTCCTATTCACAACTTTTGCTTCTTCGTTCGCATCCCGAGTCACGAGGTTGCATATTGATTCCTTTTTACCTACCAACGCGTTCTATGTACCAAACAGACTTGATAATTTGCGACATCAACGAAATTAAACCGCTATAGTAAACATGGCCAGATAATTGTTCGTATCTTTGAAATCTGACTCGGACACACACCATGACACCAACGGGCAGGGATTATAGCAGTTGTTGATAGCATGTGGTGTTGTGTGTGTGTGTGTTGACATCGCTAGGGTGCTCTTGCCTTAACAACGAGCTCCCTATTGAGTGGTTTGGCCTTGAAAGACAGAGAACAGAGTGAGAGCGAGAGTGTAATAAATCAGACGACGTTATCACACCATCGATGAAAGATTTTAACGGGATCACGAGTGGAAAAAAAGGAAAGACTAATCAGATGTTATCCTAGCTACTGGCGTGATGGTTGACATTGCTGACTGACCTTTTGGTGGCACCTTGTCCCTCCCAAATAGCCTATATAAGCCTTTTACCTACGCTTCCCTGGCTTCTCGTACTTACGTGCTGGTGGACAAATAGCAGACCTTACAAATTATTATCCTCGAATGAAACGTTTTAACTAGTTAGAATGATTTTGATTGACTTTCTGGTTAACAGTCTACGTTCGTACGCCTGGCTGGCTGAATGATTGACTGGCTTTTCTGTTGATAATAATCGTTGTTGTGGAATAGATTTTAACTCTTCTGTGATATGGTGAATGAACTTATACGATGGCTTCCAAGCGGGAAATGTTACTTAGGAAACTCACCGGCTTGTTGAAGAGGTAAGTTGAGGAAGGATGCGGTAACTTGCAATAATATTATTCATGTGTTGGGTATCCTGTGTTGAAGTGGGAATCACTGGTCCATTAGCCTACTTCATTAGTCCTTATTACCCTTCTTTCTCTGGCCAACGACCAGTATTAATTAACTAAAGGCCTTCATTCGCCCTCCGACCTTTTCTACAGAAGGTTAGAGTACACATGAAGTCCATCAAATTGAGACGTACTATATGTAGCCTAATCTGTAGAGACTAGATAGGAGATGTATTTCCTGTTTTTTTTTTTTTTTTTTCGCTTTTAGAGATTTCATAAACCTTTCATGATAGTACAGTATGTTGCATGGTTAATGCTGACAAGTTTGTGTTGCATGTATATTTTCATAATATTGCCACATCATGTAGAGCATTTTTATTGACTTCATTGATATAAACTAAATAATTTATTGAGAAGTCGTTAGTCGTAGTGCGTCAGATATGTCTATAAAAATGTCCCTGTCCAGGTTGGGTTAGGTTAGGTTAGGCAATTCAGATAGAAATTAAAATACCAACGAGTACAAGAGTAAGATAAAATCATAGTACTGTACACACAAAAATCGGGGGCAATGAACTAACGCTGTGTTGGGTGGCTGGGGTAGAGGACTATTACAACTTGAATAAAATTGCCCTGTACACTTGTACAGTAATAGAGTGAATGGTTTGAGTGCAGGTGATAATTATATACTCTACTGTATGTGTGAATGTGGGTAGTTTTTGACCTTTGTAATTTATTGGTACTGTACGGTTTACTTTAGAGAGGAAAATAATAAATATGGACATACTGTATGTCTGCAATTATAAATGTAAATTAGGCTAATTACCTAAAGATGTAACATTCGCTACAGCCTTACGTTATCAATAAATTTAATTATCATCTC
The DNA here is from genome assembly GCA_033782935.1 of Petrolisthes cinctipes. Classification (NCBI taxonomy): domain Eukaryota; kingdom Metazoa; phylum Arthropoda; class Malacostraca; order Decapoda; family Porcellanidae; genus Petrolisthes; species Petrolisthes cinctipes. The sequence goes on from JAWQEG010004964.1 coordinate 186,170, forward strand.
ATGGTTGTTAAGAGAAACGTGAAAGTAGTTATCATTTGCTCTGTAAGATTTAATAGCGCATTGCATATTATATAAGAAAAAAAAAAATTGTGTATTGCTTAGCTGTGTGTGTGTGAAATGTAGCCTAACCCTGCCTGCTCCCCTCACGCCTATTACATTTAGTTCACTTAGGCCTTACTAAACGCTTAATTAATTACAGTAAGGCGCCGGCATCTCAAGGGGGCAAGGTGGTTTATAGCCTATGTCTCCAACCTCCTTCCTTCCTTCCTTCTTCGTCCTTCCTCATTTTCATTCCTTTCTTAAATTATTCCTTCTCCATTCTCCTCCCTCCTTCCTCATCCTTTCTTCTCTTTTCTTGCTATTTCTTCCCTCCTTCCTCATCCTCTTTCCTTCCTTAATTTCCTCTCTCCTTCCTCATCCTTCCTGTATCATGTTTCCTGTTTCCTTCCCTCCTTTCTCCCCCACTGTGTAATGTGAGTAATTATAATGAAGGTAAATTACTACTATGAAGGCCTAACAAACTCAACAGCCTAACGTTATCAGGGTAGTGAGTGGGGATTAGGCTTGACTGGCCCTGTGAATATTTCTTCTTGTAGCCTACTCTCTCTCTCTCTCTCTCTCTCTCTCTCTCTCTCTCTCTCTTATTGTCGAGAAGCTGACAGAGGTTATGTAATCTTGCTTTTACATATTCTCTCTCTCTCTCTCTCTCTCTCTCTCTCTCTCTCTCTCTCTCATTGTCGAGAAACTGATAGAGGTTATGTAATCATGCTTTTACATATTCTCTCTCTCTCTCTCTCTCTCTCTCTCTCTCTCTCTTGGGGGGGGGGGTAGAAAACGATTATGTTATCCTTCCCTCTTTGGGTGAAATTTATGTATTTTTTTCATTTAATTATGATATATACTGGTAGTTAACCTTTCGACGTTGGGGGAAGTTTTCACGAAACATTATTAAATCACATTACATAGCTTTTCCTTCAAGTACAGTCGCGGACACAAGTTTCGATACACAAAGATGAACAACTCACACTAACTATAGATTTCATGTGTTCTTATAATATTGTTTTGATTTGTGTATGTGTGTGTTGCTTGCCAATATTATGTACCCTTCCTATCCCTCTAACTCTTCTTCAGGTCGTGTTTGTATTTGTATGGAAGCATTCATGGATGAGTGTGTGTGTGTGTGTGTGTGTATGTGTGTGTGTTGCTTGCCAATATCATGTACCGTAGCCTTCTCCTTCCCCTCCTTCGTTCATGCAAGTTTTGTGTGTTTTTGCATGGCAGTATCTCTGTGTGTTAGGCTAAGTGAGTGTAGTATGCATTCGAGTATGTGTGTGTGTATATATATAGCCTTGTATGTTTGTTGCTTACCAATAATAATATGACTGTATCCTTGCCATCCTCCGTCCATGCAGGTCGTGTGTGGTAAATATTAACAAGACACAAGGTATCGACCACAGACGCTCGTATCGTGGTTGGTTTGTTGCGTGTGGTGACCCCCCTCTCTCTCCTCTACCCCTCCTCTATTCCACCTTGCTTTCTCTCCTCCTCTCCCCTTCCTCTATTCCACCTTGCTTTCTCTCTCCTCTCCCCCTCCTCTATTCCACCTTGCTTTCTCTCCTCCTCTCCCCCTCCTCTATTCCACCTTGCTTTCTCTCCTCCTCTCCCCCTCTATCCCACCCTGCTATCTCTCCTTCTCTCCCCCTCCTCTATCCTACACTGCTTTCTCTTCTCCTCTCTCCCTCCTCTATCCCACCTTACTTTCTCTCCTCCTCTCTCCCTCCTCTATCCCACCCTGCTTTCTCTCCTCCTCTCTCCCTCCTCTATCCCACCTTACTTTCTCTCCTCCTCTCCCCCTCCTCTATCCCACCTTACTTTCTCTCCTCCTCTCCCCCTCCTCTACCCACTTTACTTTCTCTCTTCCCCCTCCCCCTAATTTTCACTCTTTCATGCTGTCTTCTTCCTTCCCTTCCTCCTTCCCTTTATACTTTTCCCATTCCCTCATTTGTATATTTTTCCTTTCCTCACCACTACTCTCATCCGTACAGTCTTCCTCCTCCTTCCCCTTTCTATCTTTCCTTATACTTACTCTTTTCTTCGTCCTTTCCCTTTCCGTATACCCTTACTCATTCCCTTTCTCCATCCCCCTCTCCTTTATCTTTCTTTTCCTCTCCTCTTCGCCCTTCCTTCCCCTTTCCCTATATATATACCCTTCACATCATTTCCCCTTCCCCTTTCTTTTCCTTCCCCTTATTCTTCCCCTTCCCTCCCTCATTTCTCCGCCCTTCCCTTACTATCGTTTCTTCCCCTCCCCCCCCCCCCCCCCCTTCCTCTCTCTAGCTCCTGGGTAGAAAATAAATGTAAAATACGGTCGATATTCAATTACAGTGTTACAGGAAATGCACCCTTGCCTGCTTTGCCCTAGTCTTATCCCCCCTGCCCTGCCCTGCCCTGACCTGACCTTCCTTGACCTGACCTGACCTGCCCTACCCTGCCCTGCTATATCTCTTCCTTATCTTTCCTGCCCTGACCTGTTCTGGTTTGCCCATCCCTGTTGCCCTGCCTTACCCTCTTTTTCCCTATACTCTACCCTCTTCTTCTCTTCCCTTCCTTCCTTACCCAACCTATGCCGGTACCTTTCCCTTCCCATTCCTTTATTTCCCTTCCCTTCCTTTTCCTACCCATTGCTACACTTTCCTTCCTTTCCCTACCATTGCTACACTTTCCTTCATTTCCCTACTCAACCCTACCCTACCGTTCCTTTCCTTACCTATTGCTACCCTTCCCTACCCTTTCCCCCCTACCCTATACCGTACCCTGGGAGACACGAAATATACACCGTGATTCTGAACGCAAGGTAAAAATACTCCAGGGGTGGTTACGTGAACTGGGGGGTGGGGGTGGGGTGGGGGGCGGAGGGTGGGTAAGGCAGAGGGGGCAGACAGGAATGATAGGGTTGTTTGAGGGGTGGTGGGTGGGGAGGTGGGGGGAGTCTTGCTATTTTCTGACTGGACTCCAAGTTATGCAATATTGGAAAGTGAGAGTCTAAGGAATATTATTATTATACAGTGTATATTGTTAGTCTGGTTAAGTCCTGAATGATAAGTGGTTTTTCATTGTTATTATGTAATGCTCTGGTATTAGTTATGTATATTGATGAAAATGATTATTATTATTGTATATGTTTTATTATTTTATTATTATTTATTATTATTATCATTATTATTATTTTTTTTCATTATTATTATTATTATTGTTATTATTTATTATTATTATTATTATTATTATTATTGTTATTATCATTCGTAGTAGTACTACGGTAGTAGTAGTCGTATGTTTCTTGGCACAGTTTGGAAGAATCATGGGGGGGGGGGCTGCAAATCTTACCATGCAGCCATCAACATCTTTGGGCCCCTGTAAGTGAAATGTTATGAACGATACCCGTAGAATACAGGGATATCATAACAAAACGATACTTGCATTTTTTATCTGAGGTCATCGCTTCCTCTAAATTACCACTTCTTTATATACATTGATAAGTTGGGTTTGTATAGATTTATTTATTAATTTATTTATTTGTTTATTTTATTATTGTTTTTTTAATTCTGGTATCGATTATGGATACGAATTTGCAATATGTTAAAAATTGTGTATATATATCCACGAACTTATTGAAATAGATTATTTCCCCATATTATTAATCTCTAAGTTATCTAAGAACTAGTAAGGTTGTTAAACTAGCTTCTCTCTCTCTCTCTCTCTCTCTCTCTCTCTCTCTCTCTCTCTCTCTCTCTCTCTCTCTCTCTCTCTCTCTCTCTCTCTCTCTCTCAGTAC
>JAWQEG010004965.1:0-60000 GCA_033782935.1 Petrolisthes cinctipes
GATTCATTAAGTATGTGTGAGTATTTTAATGTAAGTGTGTAAATAATATGTCAGTGTGGAAATATAATATGTAAGTGTGTAAATATATGCCAGTGTGTAAGTATATGTAACACACACACACACACACACACACACACACACACACACACACACACACACACACACACACACACAAACACAAACACAAACACACACTGCTTACATGTTTACTCTGCACTCATGATTTGTTCGTGTGTGTGTGTGTGTGTGTGTGTGTGTGTGTGTATTGGTGTGACTGATTATATATTTCACTTTATATTTTTCTTCTTCGTTACACAGGACTCCAAGAGAAGGGACCACAGCCTCACCCTGTCTGGTTTGTCTGGCACCATCTCGGACTGCTGGTCGGCAAGGGAGGCTCTGGTGGATGGAAAATTCGCTGCAGTGTGTGATGAGACAACCCAGAGGAAGGTCATGTCTTGGGATTTCAGGTATAAAAGGCTACAGTAAAGAGCATTCAGGTGTGGTTTGAATCTTTGTTTGCACAGTCCAATTATTCACCAACGAAGTAATTCCAATGGGGATCTTATTGTGTATTTATATTAACTGTCTCTCTAGGTATTCGAAGCACACCTGACTGAATACATATTAGTGCTCGTGACTGTACACTCATCATTTCAAAGGGGGGGAGTAATACAGTTTTGGTACAGTCACGTTCATTATTGTCCTATAGCTGTCAATACCTTCGAACAAAAACTATCTCGATATATTATGTGTAAATATAAATTCACTCAAATGGGCCACTTTCATTATCTCTCTCTCTCTCTCTCTCTCTCTCTCTCTCTCTAAATAACACCCACCTCTCTCTCTCTCTCTCTCTCTCTCTCTCTCTCTCTCTCTCTCTCTCTCTCTCTCTCTCTCTCTCTCTCTCTCTCTCTCTCTCTCTCTCTCTCTCTCTTTCTAAATAACACCCACCTCTCTCTCTCCCTCTCTCTCTCTCTCTCTCTCTCTCTCTCTCTCTCTCTCTCTCTCTCTCTCTCTCTCTCTCTCTCTCTCTCTCTCTCTCTCTCTCTCTCTCTCTCTCTCACACAGCAACACGGGCCAGTGCCGCCTGTACATCACCCGTGAATCCATTTACTTCAGCCAACTCAGCATGGCTTTCAAACTCAATTCTCCATACTACAAGAACGCCAATCGAATGTAAGTGATCAAATAGGATTGGAAATATTGTTAGTCTCTTTCTTAAGGGGAGGGGAGGAGGAGAGGGGGATTATTTTGTGGGTGGGTGAATTGGAAAGACTCTGATTCCTCCAAAGTGTGCCAACAAACAGATCCACTATTTTAGTACCATTGAGGGCATCTGTTTACTGCCATTTCCAGTATATATATAAAAAAAAACTTCCAGCAACCACACTTTCCAGAATAAGAATAAAAAACTTCCATAACCAACACATTTCCAGGATAAGCTTCTATAACCAACAACAACAACAACAACTCCCTTCCAGCGTCCAGAAGTTAGTGGAGGGCGGCCTCATCACACACTGGTTGGGTGAGGAGTTGTCCAATGCCACCGAGTGTTTGAGACCCCCCCCACTTCAGACAGACACAAGCCATCACCTTCACTCCCATTGCAAGCCTTCATGGATCTGTGTTCTTAGTGTTGGGAGGTGGGTTGTGTGTGTGTGTGTGTGTTGATTGAGAGAGTACTGTGTGTGTGTGTGTTGAGAGAGAGAGAGAGAGAGAGAGAGAGAGAGAGAGAGAGAGAGAGAGAGAGAGAGAGAGAGAGAGAGAGAGAGAGAGAGAGAGAGAGAGGAGGGGAGAGAGAGTGAGAGGGTAGTGTGTGTTTGTGTGTGCATGCCGATGGAGGAGAGAGAGAGTAATGTGTGTTTGTGTGTTTATGCCGAGAGAGAGAGTAATGTGTGTTTGTGTGTTTATGCCGAGAGAGAGAGTAATGTGTGTTTGTGTGTGTATGCCGATGGAGAGAGATAGAGTAATGTGTGTTTGTGTGTGTATGCCGATGGAGAGAGAGAGAGTAATGTGTGTTTGTGTCTGTATGCCGATGGAGAGAGAGAGAGTAATGTGTGTTTGTGTGTTTATGCCGAGAGAGAGAGAGAGAGAGAGAGAGAGGAGAGAGAAAGAGAGAGAGAGAGAGAGAGTAATGTGGGTTTGTGTGTGTGTGTGCCAAGAGAGAGAGAGGGGAGTTAGTTAGTTGGCAGGAAATGCTTGGGACTTTGTTTATATTCTCTCTCTCTCTCTCTCTCTCTCTCTCTCTCTCTCTCTCTCTCTCTCTCTCTCTCTCTCACATAATAAGATGATCGATGAATGCAATGGACAGACAATGATTATAACAGTGAAACACCAATGACTATGTAAATTATAACGAATGCATATGCAATGTATAAGTAGATGGAAGATAAAAAAATATATATATAAACGAATGAATAAATTAATAAATGTGTAACAGATACGTAATTGATTAACGATATAGATAATGCACAATGTATAATAATAACAACAGAAAAAAAAAAAAAAAGGAATGAATAATTATGGATTTGTTGTTGTTGTTGTAATTTTTTCTCTCTCTCTCTCTTTTTTTTTTTTTTTTACAGGATGGACTGTGGCGCTTTTCGTGTTTGTATCGGAACAAGTGATCAGTCTACTTTCTCCCTCTAAATTCTCCTCCTGCTCCTCCTCTTCATAAATCATAAGACCCGGGTAAATTTTTGTAGGGATCGAGACGCTCTAATCATTATCTCAACTTCATTAAGGGACCCAGTGATGTAGTCAGAAAATTGGAGGTAAATGAGTTCTTCAATTATTGCCACGAAACACACACACACACACACACACACACACACACACACACACACACACACACCCACACACACACACACACACACCTATATGGAAGGAGTGTGGAAGGAGCGTGTTTCGTGGCATAGTCAGGAGGATCAGAAGTCTCCAATTCCCTTACATGATCACACGGTCCTTAATTATACTTAGAATGTTACACCAAATTTTAAAGTCACTAACCTGATGTGCTTAATTAACTAAGTGGAGATTCGTTTGTTTGTTGGTGCATTGGAAGGATTGTGATTCCTCCTAACTAGGCACGAAACACATCCCATATTAATGTACACTCGCAATCCAAAATATGTATCCAGGCTTGCTTCGAATAGCCTGATCGAGTATTAATTAAGCGAGCTCAAGCAAGTATGAAACAGGATAAGCGTTGTAATTGGTTCACTAGTATGTCAAATGATTCAAAACTTCAACAAGACCTGGATACAAATATGAAACAGGATAAGCGTTGTAATTGGTTCACTAGTATGTCAAATGATTCAAAACTTCAACAAGACCTGGATACAAATATGAAACAGGATAAGTGTTGTAATTGGTTCACTAGTATGTCAAATGATTCAAAACTTCAACAAGACCTGGATACAAATATGAAACAGGATAAGCGTTGTAATTGGTTCACTAGTATGTCAAAATGATTCAAAACTTCAACAAGACCTGGATACAAATATGAAACAGGATAAGTGTTGTAATTGGTTCACTAGTATGTCAAATGATTCAAAACTTCAACAAGACCTGGATACAAATATGAAACAGGATAAGCGTTGTAATTGGTTCACTACTATGTCAAATGATTCAAAACTTCAACAAGACCTGGATACAAATATGAAACAGGATAAGTGTTGTAATTGGTTCACTAGTATGTCCAATGATTCAAAACTTCAACAAGACCCTGGATTCAGTTTCTCCAGATTTACCAACACAAAATTTCCCCTTTAATATTAATTGGTTTTGTAGCAGCACTTACACAATGTCTTACAGAATATTAATTAAAACATGATAAGAAAAGTTACATCACAACTCTGATAAATCCTGATAAATATTAATTAAGCCGACCATGCAAACGTAGGCCTCAACTGTCCCTCTTTTCTACTATTTCCTTCCTGTTTGCTGTCTCACCTCTCTATCACCTTCTTCTGGTGCTATATGACCTAGCTTTTGCGGCGCCTACTATCATTCAATGTCAGGCCGATAAAACAGTGTCATGGTTAAGGACTCGAATTGAACAATCTCTTTAAGGGGGTGCGGGAGTAGGGGACAGACTTGGCGGGGGGATGCGGGGGGGTGCGGGAATAGGGGGACAGGCTTGGGGTGGGTAGAAAGCCTGTCCCCTATTCCCGCACCCCCCTAACCCCCCCCCGCCGGCCTGTCCCCTACTCCGCACCCCCCTAACCCCCCCCCCCCCCAAGCCTGTCCCCCTATTCCCGCACCCCCTTAATAATACACAAGTAGCCTATTAAAACAAAGTACTGATTCATCTTAATTAACTATAGAAACTGAGACGTAATGCATATAAATAATGTTATATTGCAACTGTGAGCATCAAGGTTATCAACATATTATGATACAAGGTCTGGCCTGTGTTTCAAATCACATTGCTGATTTTTTTTTTTTTTTTTTTTTTTTTTTTTTTTTTTTTTTGCAAATTGACATGTACACAACAAAAATAGTTCCCATACTTTTTTGAGGTACTGTATACTGTACTATAGAGGGAGTCTGTTTACTGGCATATTTATTAAGAGATACTGACGTAACTTTAAAACAAGCAAAATAATTATAATCCTCTCATTTTAGGGACCCTGTGATGTAGCAAGAAAATTGGAGATAAATGAGTCCTTCAATACACACACACACACACACACACACACACACACACACCAATTTGGAAGGAGCTTGTTTCGTGGCATAGTCAGGAGGAATCAGTAGTAGCCTCCATTTCTCATACATAATAATAATAAGATAACAAACTGTAACGTGTTATAATAATTAATAAAGTGTTGTAAGAATAAATACGATACCAATACAATATCAGGTTGTGTTGTTTTATTAGTAGCCCTTCCAATATACCAACTAAAAAAATTTATGTCTCTTTTGAAGGCTCCTGTGATCATGTATGAAAATTGGAGGTTTCTGATTCCTCTGAGAAAGCCACGAAACACGCTCCTTCCAAATTGGTGTGTGTGTGTGTGTGTGTGTGTGTGTGTGTATTCGAAGGACTCATTTATCTCCAATTTTCGTCAGTATCTCTTAATAAATATGCCGTTTTTTATGGTGTTATATAATGGGTATCTATGCAGGGGTAAAAATTAAACTTATTATTAATATTATTATTAAAGGACCCTGTGATTTTGTAGGAATGTTGGTGGCTTCTGATTCCTCCTGTCTATACCACGAAACATATATGCTCCTTCAATGTAGATGTGTGTGTGTGTGTGTGTGTTTCGTGGCTTACATACATACATACATACATGCATCACGTGAGTACTAACTTCATTTCCCAGTAGCGTATGTGTGTGTGTGTGTGTGTTGGTTGGGGTGTGTACTAAAAGGTATAATTGTAAATAAAGAACTTAAAAAAATATATAAATATCACTTTGTTGCATCATCTTTCGCAACCACAGAGAGAGAGAGAGAGAGAGAGAGAGAGAGAGAGAGAGAGAGAGAGAGAGAGAGAGAGAGAGAGAGAGAGAGAGAGAGAGAGAGATGACAGACAGAAAGAAGTTAAGAAAGAAAGAAGAAAGAAAGAAGAGAAAAAGAGAGAGAAAGTGATAAAGTGAAAGAGAGAGAAAAAGAAAGAAAGAAAGAAAAAGAGAGAAAGAAAGAAAGAAAAAGAACAGACAGAGAGACAGACAGACATACAGACACAGAAAAAAAGAAGAGAGAGAGAGAGAGAGAGAGAGAGAGAGAGAGAGAGAGAGAGAGAGGAGAGAGAAGAAGAGAGAGAGAGAGAGAGAGAGAGAGAGAGAGAGAGAGAGAGAGAGAATAAGATAAGACAAGCGTATATGGCATTAATTAATTTAAGTAAATGAGTCCTTCAAATATTGCCACGAAACACACAACACACACACACACACACACACCTATATGGGAGGAGCTTGTTTCGTGGCATGGTCAGGAGGAATCAGTAGCCTCCATTTCTCATACATGATTATTAAGGCCTATTACTCGATTATATATGAATTATTACTCGTCATAAATTTCAAGCGTATATTTTTTATATTAATTAGTATTGCTAATTTATTTATATTAGTATTAATTTGTATGTTAGTGGTCAATAAATTTATCTATCTATCTATCTGCTGTGTGTGTGTGTGTGTGTGGGTGTGTGTTCGTGAGAGATTGTGTGTGAGAGAGAGAGAGAGAGAGAGAGAGAGAGAGAGAGAGAGAGAGAGAGAGAGAGAGAGAGAGAGAGAGAGAGAGAGTGTGTATGTATGTATGTGTGTATGCTTACGTGTTTGAGAGAGAGAGAGAGAGAGAGAGAGAGAGAGAGAGAGAGAGAGAGAGAGAGAGAGGAGAGAGAGAGGAGAGAGAGAGAGAGAATTATAATTATATAGTATGAGTAATATCTGTTTTCCTTATTATAGTTTGGAGTACTCCGTCTCTGGCCTTCCAAAGAAATGATATTGCACTTCAAAGTAGGAAATACCTACTCAGATACCGTTTGTTCACTCTCCCACGACTGATTAAGAAGATGCTATACCTAAACACATATTGTTATCAGTTTATATCATATATCAATTAAGTCTTGAGATTGATGCTTGGAGGGGGATGGGTGAGGGAAATAGGAAAAAGTGATGGTGGTAGTGGAAGGAAAGGGATATATATATAATTATTTTCTTTTTCTCTTTTTCCTCTCTCTCTCTCTCTCTCTCTCTCTCTCCTCTCTCTCTCTCTCTCTCTCTCTCTCTCTCTCCTCTCTCTCCTACTATCAATCAATCAATCTCTCTCTCCTACTATCAATCTCTCCTCTCTCTCTCTCTCTCTCTCTCTCCTCTCTCTCTCTCTCTCTCCTCTCTCTCTCTCTCTCCAACAACTGGTAGTGAACAATGCCTGGGAACACTTGGACTATAAGAGGGACATCTCGGCTCCAACTATATATGGTCAGCAGGACACACCTTCCAATCAACACACTCCTCGCAGTACCTCATTTTTATTATTATTTTCTTTTAATTTTATTTTTCATTTTTTAATCTCATTCTCATTCAAATTTTAACATTTTGATTCGAAATTTTTAACAGTGGTGGCTTCTGATTCGCCAGACTCTGCCACGAAACAAGCTCCTTTTATATAAATGGTGTTTCGTGGCAATATTTGAAGTACTCATTTACCTTCAATTTTCTGACTATCTCGATCCCCTTTTAAGGACCCTGTGATCGTGTATGAAAATTGAAGGCTTCTGATTTCTCCTGACTATGCCACGAAACAAGCTCCTTCTATATAGATGGTGTTTCGTGGCAATATTTGAAGGACCCACTAACCTCCACTTTTCTGACTACATCACAGGGTCCCTAAAGCTCAACACTATCACATTTAAGTTGAATTGATTCTATTATTAAGTGTAGAGATGATTGAGGCAATGAATGAGCCGCCAGTATGCAAGAACATTACTGGTGGTGGTGGTAGGAAGAATCAGTAGCCTTCCAATAAGCCAACAAGACAATCTTCTTATTATTGAGATTATAAAGAGAGATGGTGGTGTAAATAAGGGTTTAAAACGAAAAGACAATTTAATTTTATCAAAAAAATTATTATTATTATTATCATTGCTCTAAGACTACTATACAATAAGAAACATAACACTGTACATTGTGCCTTTTGTCACATTATTAACTACAAATAAATATTTAAACAGATTCCTTTTATGTCTAACTACAATATTTTTACATTAATTAATAACCGAGTACATCACAATACACAGTCTATACATCACAGTACATATAAGTCATACTTAGAACAATACATTTCACATGAAGCGTTGCATTACACATCACATATATCATAATATCACATCACACGTTACCATTCACATCACATATATCATAATATCACATCACACGTTACCATTCACATCACATATATCATAATATCACATCACATGTTACAAGTCACATCACAATTATCATACTTTCCGTTGTAATGCATATCAAATGTCACATTAAGCGTTACCATTACACGTCACATACTAATATCACATTGAGCGTTATCATACATTATCACAAGCGCTACTAAACACAGCCGGTTTGCACATTCTTATCAAACTGTTTTGTTCCTGTTGTCTGTAGCTAGGTACAGTATATCACACAACAAATTTAATCACTTGGCTTTTTTTTCCGACTGAATAGATTAACAACATTGGACCATGCTGTTAGTTTCCGTTAGTTTGGTTGAGATGTGGGTGTGTCTGCCGAGCTTTCCGAAAACAGAGAGTCGTAGGAAGGCGGCAGGTCGTTATAGACAGCACTGTTCTGGACGAAGGCATTTGCAGGGATGAAATTGGTGTCTTCATACTTAGGGGGAGGTCTCGGGGCTCCTTCTGGACACCTTGGCGCCAATTGTTCTTCTGTATCATCTTCTCCTTCCACTATCTGGTCTGGACAAGTTGGCGCCAAAGGTTCCTCCGTGTCATCTTCTTCCTCTTCTAAATGGTCTGGACAACTTGGCGTCAAAGTTTCTCTCCGTTGCTGAAGAATTTGGCCAGCCAAGGAACTGCACCCATCAGACAGGCTACTGTAACAGTCAATCAAATCCCCGGCCGACATGGTGACAGACAATGAAGGCTCAGAAGACTCACTCTGACTCGTGGATGAGAGAGTTAATAAGTCATCAGGAGGCAAGTAGAAATGCCTTCCGTTCGAACAATGGCACTTGTTGTCGATAAAATAACACTGGGGCTCGTGGAAGAGGAGAGGATCACTTCGCCCGAAGTACTTCCCAATAAAACTTGCAAACGCCATCTTGCGTGACGTCTGGTGGCACTTGTTTTCACTCTTTAAGAGGGTATGAGTGCAGGCAGCAGCGGAAGATGAAGGGGGGACGAGATGTTAGCGGTGCGCAGGCTGGGACAAGTCTGTGTGAGAAGGGTAGCGGTGTGAGTAAACATGTGCACTGATAAAACATAGGAAGGAAATGTTCCCTTAATTCCCTCGGTGCAAGCCAAGGGTGAGACAATGTGTGTTAACTAATTGGTAGAATACATATTTAAATAATATTGAATGTAAAAATACTGAAATAATATTGAATACTGAATACTGAATCAATAAAAAACACTATAAATGAAATAAAAAATGTCGGCAATAAATACAAGTCTTACTGCATAAACAAAGATATTGCTCAGATATTATGCAAGACATTCATTTTCACTCCCAAATTGATCTATAAAGCACATAAACAATCCACTTACCAGTAAACAGCTGTAGAAATAACACAGGAGATACACTATAGGTCTTCTTGTAAGCCGTATTGATGATGATAATGCTTGATGAAGGTTGGAATTCTCAAGGAGCCACAATACTGTAAGCTTTGAGGTCCGTCCAAGATTATCAGGTTAAGGTAAAGGTTGAGTTGCCTTGGGTATATCAACTTTTTGTAGTCAACCTGGAATAGACAGGTTGGATCTTGTTTGGTTTGTTATGGAACGATATCTGCATGACATCTTGTTAACGCATTTGTAGTGAAGATGTGTTATTGGGTAGTGTAGATGGGTTATGGAGTAGTGAAGATGTGTTATGGAGTAGTGAAGATGTGTTTGGTGGTGGGTAGTGGAGATGCTTTGGTGGGTAGTTAAAATGCTTTATTAGGTAGTGAAGATGTATTGTTGGTAGTGAAAATGTGTTATGGGGTAGTGAAGATGTATTTTTTGGTAGTGAAGATGTATATATTGGTAGTGAAGATTTATTCTTGGTAGTGAAGATGCATTTTTTGGAATTGAAGATGTACAGTATGTTTAGGTGGTAAAAGTGTATTTTCTGGTAGTGAAGATGCTTTTTTTTTGGTAGTGATGATGAGTCATTGTGTATTGACGATGTATATTTTGGTAGTTAAGATGTATTTTTTGTAGAGAAGATGTATATTTTAGTAGTGAAGATGTATATTTTGGTAGTGAAGATGCATATTTTGGTAATGAAGATGGATATTTAGGTAATGAAATGTATTTGGGTAGTGAAGATGCAGTTCTTGGTAGTGAAGATGTGTTATGTGGTAGTAAAGATTGAACATATGCTTTAATGGGTAGTGAAAATGCCTTATTGGGTAGTGAAGATGTATATTTTAGTAGTGAAGATGTGTTTTTGTAGTGAAGATGCTTTTTTTGTAGTGATGTGATTTTTGTAGTAAAGATGTGTGTTGAGTTGTGAAGAAATATATTAATGGAAATCTATATTTTGGTAGTTAGGATGTGTTTTTGGGTAGTGAAGATGCATTAATGGTACTGAAAATATAAATATTGGTAGTAAAGATGTAAATTTGGGTAGTGAAAATGTATTTTTAGGTAGTTAAGATGTATTTTTGGTAATGAAGATTTATATATAGGAAGTGAAGATGTATATTCTGGTAGTGAAGATGCGTTTTCGGTAGTGAAGATGCATTTTTTGGTAGAGAAGATGCATTTTTAGCTAGTGAAGATGCATTTTTAGGTAGTGAAAATGCATTTTTAGCTAGTGAAGATGCATTTTTTGGTAGTGAAGATGCATTTTTAACTAGTGAAGATACATTTTTAGGTAGTGAAGATGCATTTTTAGGTAGTGAATATGCATTTTCAGGTAGTGAAGATGCATTTTTAGGTAGTGAAGATGCATTTTTAGCTAGTGGAGATGCATTTTTAGGTAGTGAAGATGCATTTTTAGGTAGTGAAGATGCCTTTTTAGGCAGTGAAGATGCATTTTTAGCTAGTGAAGATGCATTTTTAGGTAGTGAAGATGCATTTTTAGGTAGTGAATATGCATTTTTTGGTAGTGGAGATGCATTTTTAGGTAGTGGAGATGCATTTTTAGGTAGTGGAGATGCATTTTTTGGTAGTGAAGATGCATTTTTAGGTAGTGAAGATGCATTTTTTTGGTAGTGAAGATGCATTTTTAGGTAGTGAAGATGCATTTTTAGGTAGTGAAGATGCATTTTTTGGTAGTGAAGTTGCATAATTAGGTAGTGAAGTTATATTTTTTGGGGAGTGAAGATGCATTTTTTGGTAGCAAAGATGTGTTTTTTTGGTAGGAAACATGTTATTTTGGTAGTGAAGATGTGATGAGTAGTGAAGATGTTTATTATCATAGTGAAGAAGAAGGGGATTTTGGGGGGTGCGGGAGTAGAGGGACAGGTTTGGGGGAGTTAGGGGGGTGCGGGAATAGGTTACAGGCTTTCTACCCACCCCAAAGCCTGTCCCCCTATTCCCGCACCCCCCCAGTCCCCCCCCAAGCCTGTCCCCTACCCCCGCACCCCCCAAAGCCTGTCCCCTACTCCCGCACCCCCTTAAGATTATAGGTATAAGAACTTATATTAATTTTTACCTGCAATGGTGTAACGAAACACTTTAATTTTTTCTTTGTACTGTAATAATGTGATGAAATAATATTAATGATGTAATAATATTGTGGGTGGGTTTGTGAGGTGGTGACACTCTGGGAAAAAGTTTAAAGGGAGGAATAACGTGTTTGTGTTTGTGTTTGTGTTTATGCTTCTGTGTGTATGTGTGTGTGTGTTTATGCTTCTGTGTGTATGTGTGTGTGTGTGTGTATGCTTCCGTGTTTGTGTGTGTGTGTGTGTGTATGCTTCAGTGTTTGTGTGTGTGTGTGTGTGTATGCTTTCCGTGTGTGTGTGTGTAAGTGTTGTTACGGGTGCCTGAATTATTATTGATTTGTTAGTATTGCTATCCTATAAAGTTGGTTGTGGCTGTGAGTGTGGTAGCGGAGGCTCACACCCGGATGTGTTAGACTAGAGTTAACTTATTTATTATTCCATTTTCTTTGTGTATGTGTGTCAGAAGGTCGAGAGTGTCATGGCCAGCTATGTTTTCTAGATTCGTACGCATTCCCTCCCCCATAGCAGGTGGCGATGGGAAGATTGTCTGTTTTCATCTCTTGTAACTTCCCCTAGTTGTTGATAGACAGGAGCGTGTGCGTGATGTGTGTTTAAGTCTGCGTTAATGAACAGTTCGGAGACGCGCTTATAACTCTGTTGAAACATGCTTACTCTTCTTTGTCGAGCCGGCTGTATATAAGAGCGGGGGGTAGGCCTTGTGAGCCAGATATCTGAAGAGACTGGGACAGCAAACTAGTGTGCGTTTTGTAAGTGATTGAGTGTGGTAAGATTCGGGACGAGACACGCCAACGTATTTGTTAAGTATAATTGTGTTTACTTCTACATTCCTCTCACAGTAACATAGGGTTACTCTCTTATAAATTGATATCACTATTATTATATATATTTGTGCATTGATATTTCTATTATTATATTATTACATGTGTGTTGTGATGCATTGATGTTTATTTATCATATATGCCAGTGAAGTGTTAACGTACTATTATTATTGAGTGATTATTGCAAGTGCATTATATAATCTGGGAACTCTGTCTCACGTTTTGTCATAGTTGGGAATCCTGATTTCATTTATTAATTCTTTCAGTGTTTATTGTCTGTCTTTGTGTTCGTTCATATTGTCAATATATTATAGAAAGTCAGAGTAGTTTCTCTATCATCTTTTATTCATTGTACCCGAACCTGGGTATATGTTTGGACGGTCTTTGGGTTGTGTTATCATTCTTTTATATAGGCTGGGTTTGTACTTTTGCTTACCATTCATAACTTTAATAGTCAGATATCTGCCACCCAGTGCTACTTTATTCTGTTGATAGCTAACGTCGGGGTAAGTCTAGTCTAACGACTAGTACTGTACTGTATCTCTACCCTCCGTCCGTAACAGTGTGTGTATGCTTTCCGTGTTTGTGTGTGTGTGTGTGTGTGTGTCATGATTCCTCCAAACTCCTGCATAACCCAGGAAATAAGACCAGATAAATTCATTAGGTGACAAAAATAATATCGACCTGTTGCTTGGAATAATATGGACGAATACACTTACTCCAAAATAATGACCACCAACCCTTGTAACGTTTTGGAGTTGATGTAGCCCTCCAAAAAACACTACAAAACAACAACAACAACAACAAAACAGTTCCCTTACGTGTGTCCTGAAGCTGTCTGTTGTCTGGCATAGTTTGGAGGAATCTTTTACTCCAAAATAATTTAATATGATAATGATCTTAGGGTTATAAATAATTGTTGAGTTTGGAGTGTTTAACCCGTTGGCTTCCTCAGGCCCGAAAGGGTCTATCGCGGCTGGCTTCCGGGCGCCCGATTCGGGCTCTATTTGATATTCCCCGTTATTCCCAGCTATAATGTCATTAGTTCTGTGTTTATTCACTCGACAGTGCTAACACGTCTTCAAAGGTTTCTCAGGTGTTAATTACCTGCTGGTTTAAACATATCCCACCCACTTAGAGTAAAGGCAATCATTGCTGGAAAGTTAATGAGTGGAGGGGGGAGGGGGATTCTGACTCGGGCCGCTACTGGCAGGGTTGGTTTATCTTTTCACGCGTGAGTGTTATTTTTTTTTTCTCCCACAGCTTATTACATTATACTCGTTTAAATAATGAATACTGCTCATTTTTTCCTTCATGTGTAATGTCTTTATAATAAGTACAAACCGATGTACCGGTACTTACATACAAGTGGAGTCTATTATTATTCAATAAGACAGTTATGTGAGTGCGACTATTCAGTGAAAAAAAAGAAAAAGAAAAATATGGTGATGATGGTGGTGGTAGTGTGGATGGTGGTGATGGTTATATTGGGGATGGTGGTAGTTCTAGTGATAGTGGTAGTGGGAATGATGGTACAGTATATATTGGGGATGGTGCACATGGTAGCCTATATTGGGGATGGTGGTGGTAGTGGGGAAGTTGGTAGTAGTGGTGATGATGGGTGTATCATCACTATGTCACCACAAAGTAAGGATGGTGGTAGTAACTATGAATGTAGAGATGATGATAAAGTGATGATGGTAACAGAGGTAATGGTTATTGTGATGGATACGAATATTTGTACGAGTAGCTAACTTTGATATGCTTCTAAAAATATCCCATTTTTTTTATATTAGATCCTGATCATTTAGGAATTTTGTCTCATTTTGCTCAACACACACGATTATTTGGTATAACACGTTATGGGGTATAGGCCTACCACGATTACGACCCTGCCAACGCCTTACCCACATGTATTTTATTCAATAACAAAATTATCTTGTACAGTAAATGTAAAACCTGTTCGTGTTGGTGTAGTGAGCGATGCATTGCGAAACTTAAGGCTACTATCATGAGTGGACCCATGGCTTCATTTGCATAATCTATATTTATTTTATATATGAACATGGATTCACAGTTGTACTCAATCAATTTGTAAATACCCGAAAGAAAGGAACTGGAGTGGGTAGTGACTTGTGACTGAAAAGTGTACTGATTTTGATGACTGAAATATGTCATGGTGGTGGTTATTGAACTCTGTACCGTCACCAGCAATAGTTTTACTCCTCATGCGAGAGCGAGGTCGAAAGCGCATCTAAGAGAAGAGCTAGACGAACGAATATTTGACGATTCATAGTGGTCCCACAGTGTTTCCAGCTAAGGTGGAGTTCATTCAGGTGAGTAAATGGTCCTCTCTCAAGTCATGAAGCATTGTGAGATTTATTGAACCGGCCACGTTCGTTCGCCTGGCCCGTCTCCAACCACGGCCTCGGCCTCACTCTCGCGGGGGGGGGGGGGGTAAAGAAACTATTGCGCGTGACTTGTTCCACGTAACTTCATTTTCTAGTTTGATTTCACAGGTTATTATATCGTGTTGGTAATGGCTTCTGAGCCTCAGAATGACTGCAATATGGACGTGGGAGAGACCAGTGAGGAAGAGTTTAGTGAAGGATCTGACATTGACCTTGACAGCGAAGACAGTGACAGTACAGATGACACCCATGATGTGGTTGGTGATAGTGGTGGTGTGTGGCTTCCAATCATAGGGGATGATGTTGGACCTACTACCATTCCTTTTACTGCAGTATCTGGACCACGACATGCCCCACCTCCTGATGCACATCCAATTGATTATTTCACTGCTTTTGTTGATGACAATATATTAGACATTATAATACGGGAAACCAATAGATATAGTGACCAATTTATTAGGGACAATCAACCTTATTTGGCTGCACATCCACACTCCTCTGTTCATGAATAGATTACAGCTGGCCACACAACTAAAAAAGAGATGAAAACATTTCTGGGATTAATATTACTTATGGGGTTGATGAAGAAATTTAGTATAAATTCCTACTGGGATGTCAGTAACCCATGCATGTCCACACCCTATTTCACAGAACAATTCAACAGAAGAAGATTCTGGCTATTATTAAAATTTCTCCATTTTGCAGACAATGACAGCATCCCTGGCCATACCAGCCCTGATTACCAGTTGTACAAAATTCAGTCTCTCATCAACCATTTCACTAGAATGTTCAAACATAACTTTCACCCTGGTGAAAGAGTATCCATTGATGAAAGTATGATAGGATACAGAGGTAAAACTCCACATCTCCGGCAGTATATGCCAAACAAGCATCACAGTAGGTTTGGTATAAAGGTCTGGTGTGTATGTGATGCTGAGCTTGGGTACACCAGCCATTTTGAAGTATATAAGGGTGCTGGTGATAATGAAGATACAATGGGTAAGGGTACCACTTACAATCTAGTGATGAGGATGCTGAGGGAGGCTGATATTATGTACAGAGGACACCATGTAGGAATGGATAGTTTTTTTTCTTCTCCTAAGCTCAGCCTTGATTTGTATAATACCTATCAGACTGTAGCCACTGGGACAGTTCGAGGTAATAGGAAAGGTCTACCTAAACAGTGTATAAAGTCTAAACTTAGAGATCAGGAGGTATCTGAGAGAAGGAAGGGGCCTCTACTGTGTGTGTCATACAAGGATAAGAACAGGCAGCCCCACCTGTTATCCACAGTGGCAAGAGCTGGTAAGACACAGGTAACAACCAGGAGAAATGTTGTAAAGGAAAAGCCAAATGTTGTCAATATCTACAACAAGGTGATGGTTGGGGTGGATCTGAAAGATACCAAACTGTATGTGTATCTGTCTGAAAGGCGCACAATGAAGTGGTCAACAAAATTTTTTTTTGCAGTATTAGGCACCAGTGTACTGAATGCTTATATTGTGTACAAAGCTAACACCAATGCACAACGACCACTTCGAAGACATGACTCCTTAATTTCTCTAGTGCATGCATTAGTAGGTGACTTCAGGCCTTTCAGAGGAGAAAAAAGACGGAGAAGTCAAGAGGAAATTAGGGCTGCTAGGGCTAGACAGGACATTCTCCCTCCCACACATGACATTGCTCAGAAAGTACGTGTTAACAACATTATAAAGCTACCAGGACAAACAAGAAGACAATGTGTAGGTGATCATGCCACTAGGGTGAGGTCCAGAGTGAAATGTTCAACGTGCAATGTGGTAGTCTGCCCAATTTGTGTCGGCAAATATCATTCATGAATAGGCTATGGTGGGATGAGAGACAGACAGAATAGGTTATTTTTTACAGTTTTTCCACTGTAAATGCATCTCTCCCAGATGCACTCAACCTACGTGAATACCTGGTGTGCATTATTGATGCTACTACCGAGGCCCGGTTGAAATTTTTATGGAATATAAAGTGGTGAGGGGCCTTGGGAATAGCATACGAAATGCACACCAATGTAGCCTACACGTAGGTTCAGTGCATATGGGAAGGTGCATTTACAATGGAAAAACTCCCAATTTGTCTGTGCAAAAATTCACCTTTGTCTCAGTTGATTTTTACTTGAAATTATTATTATTATTTTATTTTTTGCATGCGGTGGTATATATATATATATATATATATATATATATATATATATATATATATATATATATATATATATATATATATATATATATATATATATATATATATATATATATATATATTCATTAGTAATCACAAGTACACGTGATTTTATAAGAGCAGAATAACTCACAAGGAAATTGAAAAAGGAATACCAAGCTTTCGTCTATTTCTCAAGACAGCTTACCCTGAAGATGTCTTGAAAAATAGACGAAAGCTTGGTATTCCTTTTTCATTTTCCTTGCGAGTTATTCTGCATATATATGAGGGACATCTCGGCTCCAACTATATATGGTCAGCAGGACACACTTCCAATCAACACACTCCTCTCAGTACCTTCATTTTTATTATTATTATTTTTCTTTTAATTTTTAATTTCATTTTTTAATCTCTTTCTCATTCAAATTTTAACATTTTGATTCGAAACTACAGTAACCTCATTTTTTTTTTTTTTTTTTTTTTTAGGAAAGGTTGTACGTACTTTCATACCCAAAAATCCAAATTAAAATATGTTGAACGTAAGTATGGGTTTTCATGTTCTACAATCTGTATATGATCATTACCAAGGGTGGTAGTATAGTATTATTTTTAACAGTGGTAATTATTGGAGGCTTCTGATTCCGCCAGACTCTGCCACGAAACAAGCTCCTTTTATATAAATGGTGTTTCGTGGCAATATTTGAAGTACTCATTTACCTTCAATTTTCTGACTATCTCGATCCCCTTTTAAGGACCCTGTGATCGTGTATGAAAATTGAAGGCTTCTGATTTCTCCTGACTATGCCACGAAACAAGCTCCTTCTATATAGATGGTGTTTCGTGGCAATATTTGAAGGACCCACTAACCTCCACTTTTCTGACTACATCACAGGGTCCCTAAAGCTCAACACTATCACATTTAAGTTGAATTGATTCTATTATTAAGTGTAGAGATGATTGAGGCAATGAATGAACCGCCAGTATGCAAGAACATTACTGGTGGTGGTGGTAGGAAGAATCAGTAGCCTTCCAATAAGCCAACAAGACAATCTTCTTATTATTGAGATTATAAAGAGAGATGGTGGTGTAAATAAGGGTTTAAAACGAAAAGACAATTTCATTTTATCAAAAAAATTATTATTATTATTATCATTACTCTAAGACTACTATACAATAAGAAACATAACACTGTACATTGTGCCTTTTGTCACATTATTAACTACAAATAAATATTTAAACAGATTCCTTTTATGTCTAACTACAATATTTTTACATTAATTAATAACCGAGTACATCACAATACACAGTCTATACATCACAGTACATATAAGTCATACTTAGAACAATACATTTCACATGAAGCGTTGCATTACACATCACATATATCATAATATCACATCACACATTACCATTCACATCACATATATCATAATATCACATCACACGTTACCATTCACATCACATATATCATAATATCACATCACATGTTACCATTCACATCACATATATCATAATATCACATCACATGTTACAAGTCACATCACAATTATCATACTTTCCGTTGTAATGCATATCAAATGTCACATTAAGCGTTACCATTACACGTCACATACTAATATCACATTGAGCGTTATCATACATTATCACAAGCGCTACTAAACACAGCCGGTTTGCACATTCTTATCAAACTGTTTTGTTCCTGTTGTCTGTAGCTAGGTACAGTATATCACACAACAAATTTAATCACTTGGCTTTTTTTTCCGACTGAATAGATTAACAACATTGGACCATGCTGTTAGTTTCCGTTGTTTTGGTTGAGATGTGGGTGTGTCTGCCGAGCTTTCCGAAAACAGAGAGTCGTAGGAAGGCGGCAGGTCGTTATAGACAGCACTGTTCTGGACGAAGGCATTTGCAGGGATGAAATTGGTGTCTTCATACTTAGGGGGAGGTCTCGGGGCTCCTTCTGGACACCTTGGCGCCAATTGTTCTTCTGTATCATCTTCTCCTTCCACTATCTGGTCTGGACAAGTTGGCGCCAAAGGTTCCTCCGTGTCATCTTCTTCCTCTTCTAAATGGTCTGGACAACTTGGCGTCAAAGTTTCTCTCTGTTGCTGAAGAATCTGGCCAGCCAAGGAACTGCACCCATCAGACAGGCTACTGTAACAGTCAATCAAATCCCCGGCCGACATGGTGACAGACAATGAAGGCTCAGAAGACTCACTCTGACTCGTGGATGAGAGAGTTAATAAGTCATCAGGAGGCAAGTAGAAATGCCTTCCGTTCGAACAATGGCACTTGTTGTCGATAAAATAACACTGGGGCTCGTGGAAGAGGAGAGGATCACTTCGCCCGAAGTACTTCCCAATAAAACTTGCAAACGCCATCTTGCGTGACGTCTGGTGGCACTTGTTTTCACTCTTGAAGCAGTTGTTGGCACCGTGACAGCACCTTCCCTTTACCGTGTGGGGTATTTTTGGACTCACGAGCTGCGTCAACACTTGGCAGTCACTCTCACTCACACTAACGTTCGCCCTCAGGAATCCCAATTAATCTTGTGTGATGAATACGAGAATATATATACACTTGATGTAAGCCTGTTCTCGTTTTCCCTTGGGCTGTAGTTAAGAGGGTATGAGTGCAGGCAGCAGCGGAAGATGAAGGGGGGACGAGATGTTAGCGGTGCGCAGGCTGGGACAAGTCTGTGTGAGAAGGGTAGCGGTGTGAGTAAACATGTGCACTGATAAAACATAGGAAGGAAAAGTTCCCTTAATTCCCTCGGTGCAAGCCAAGGGTGAGACAATGTGTGTTAACTAATTGGTAGAATACATATTTAAATAATATTGAATGTAAAAATACTGAAATAATATTGAATACTGAATACTGAATCAATAAAAAACACTATAAATGAAATATAAAATGTCGGCAATAAATACAAGTCTTACTGCATAAACAAAGATATTGCTCAGATATTATGCAAGACATTCATTTTCACTCCCAAATTGATCTATAAAGCACATAAACAATCCACTTACCAGTAAACAGCTGTAGAAATAACACAGGAGATACACTATAGGTCTTCTTGTAAGCCGTATTGATGATGATAATGCTTGATGAAGGTTGGAATTCTCAAGGAGCCACAATACTGTAAGCTTTGAGGTCCGTCCAAGATTATCAGGTTAAGGTAAAGGTTGAGTTGCCTTGGGTATATCAACTTTTTGTAGTCAACCTGGAATAGACAGGTTGGATCTTGTTTGGTTTGTTATGGGACGATATCTGCATGACATCTTATTAACGCATTTGTAGTGAAGATGTGTTATTGGGTAGTGTAGATGGGTTATGGAGTAGTGAAGATGTGTTATGGAGTAGTGAAGATGTGTTATGGAGTAGTGAAGATGTGTTTGGTGGTGGGTAGTGGAGATGCTTTGGTGGGTAGTTAAAATGCTTTATTGGGTAGTGAAGATGTATTGTTGGTAGTGAAAATGTGTTATGGAGTAGTGAAGATGTATTTTTTGGTAGTGAAGATGTATATATTGGTAGTGAAGATGCATTTTTTGGAATTGAAGATGTACAGTATGTTTAGGTGGTAAAAGTGTATTTTCTGGTAGTGAAGATGCTTTTTTTTGGTAGTGATGATGAGTCATTGTGTATTGACGATGTATATTTTGGTAGTTAAGATGTATTTTTTGTAGAGAAGATGTATATTTTAGTAGTGAAGATGTATATTTTGGTAGTGAAGATGCATATTTTGGTAATGAAGATGGATATTTAGGTAATGAAATGTATATTTGGGTAGTGAAGATGCAGTTCTTGGTAGTGAAGATGTGTTATGTGGTAGTAAAGATTGAACATATGCTTTAATGGGCAGTGAAAATGCCTTATTGGGTAGTGAAGATGTATATTTTAGTAGTGAAGATGTGTTTTTGTAGTGAAGATGCTTTTTTTGTAGTGAAGATGCTTTTTTTGTAGTGAAGATGTGATTTTTGTAGTAAAGATGTGTGTTGGGTTGTGAAGAAATATATTAATGGAAATCTAAATTATGGTAGTTAAGATGTGTTTTTGGGTAGTGAAGATGCATTAATGGTACTGAAAATATAAATATTGGTAGTAAAGATGTAAATTTGGGTGGTGAAAATGTATTTTTAGGTAGTAAAGATGTATTTTTGGTAATAAAGATTTATATATAGGAAGTGAAGATGTATATTCTGGTAGTGAAGATGCGTTTTTGGTAGTGAAGATGCATTTTTTGGTAGAGAAGATGCATTTTTAGCTAGTGAAGATGCATTTTTAGGTAGTGAAAATGCATTTTTAGCTAGTGAAGATGCATTTTTAGGTAGTGAAGATGCATTTTTAGGAAGTGAAGATGCATTTTTATGTAGTGAAGATGCCTTTTTAGGTAGTGAAGATGCATTTTTAGCAAGTGAAGATGCATTTTTAGGAAGTGAAGATGCATTTTTAGGTAGTGAAGATGCCTTTTTAGGTATTGAAGATGCCTTTTTAGGTAGTGAAGATGCATTTTTAGGTAGTGAAGATGCATTTTTAGGTAGTGGAGATGCATTTTTAGGTAGTGGAGATGCATTTTTAGGTAGTGGAGATGCATTTTTAGGTAGTGAAGATGCATTTTTAGGTAGTGAATATGCATTTTTTGGTAGTGGAGATGCATTTTTAGGTAGTGGAGATGCATTTTTAGGTAGTGGAGATGCATTTTTTGGTAGTGAAGATGCATTTTTAGATAGTGAAGATGCATTTTTTGGTAGTGAAGATGCATTTTTAGGTAGTGGAGATGCATTTTTAGGTAGTGAAGATGCATTTTTAGGTAGTGAATATGCATTTTTTGGTAGTGGAGATGCATTTTTAGGTAGTGGAGATGCATTTTTAGGTAGTGGAGATGCATTTTTTGGTAGTGAAGATGCATTTTTAGATAGTGAAGATGCATTTTTTGGTAGTGAAGATGCATTTTTAGGTAGTGAAGATGCATTTTTAGGTAGTGAAGATGCATTTTTTGGTAGTGAAGTTGCATAATTGTACACACCATTCTATACACACACAAACACGTGCAGTGACTCGCCTTTCGGGACCTGACAGACAGATTCAGATTCCACATACATACACACCATAAAACCAAATGGAAAAGGGTCACTACTTCTAATCTGTTTACAAATCAGAAACAGGCCACCTGGGCAGGTTGGACACACACACACACACACACAGGTGCGGCGTCAGGTCATACGAAAAGACATTATTAACCCTTCCTACCTCCCCTTCGAAGGAGAGGTAGGAAAGAGAGTAAAGGAGAGAGAGAGATAGAAAAGGGGTGGCCCACTTTCCCTTTCACACGAGAAGAGAGAAGTAGGTACAGAATCAAACTGACCATTCACAGGCAACACAGTCACACTCTAGCCATTCTGTAAACTATAGAGTTTGAAATGTATATAAGCAGAGGAGGTACACTAGGAGTTAGGATACCACACTGACTCCCTAAGGGCTATAAACTGTCTCCATAGAGAGAGACATAATACCACATAAGGCAAGGCACATCACGATAATACCCTGTATAGATATAAGAACATAATAATAAATTAAGCCTTAAGAAACTTGTGAAGTCAATCACCTAAGAAAGCACCCCGTCTTCCACGTTACCTAAAACAACAACAACAACAACAACAACAACTACTACACTACAACTACAAGAATTACATACAAGTAAGTTACCAAGTTCTGCCCAGAGTTCAAGCCTTCAGAACTGGTACATTTGACGGCAGCGGTGTTTTTGCAATAAGGCAAATTGCAAGGTATCGACTTCACGGGAGTACAGTGACTAACATTGTTCAAGGACAAGTTGAAGGAATTTACTTGTAAATCCTCTCAAGTAATTTCTTCTGTGGGTATAATCTTACGACCTCTAACGAGGGAGATAAACCACAAATTCTTCACCTACAAGAGGCACTTGCTTCAAAATAATTGCAACTGACCTACAAGGGGTCCTCATCTACTTCACAACAAACAATCATCACTTCATCACTACCACATCGGCGTCCCTGCGTAAATGCTCTCGACAGGACAACGCCACGACCTTCATCACCTCCACGCTGACGCCTTGTTACGTAAATGCTCTCGTAAAGGCAAGTCAACGTTCATCATCTTCACTCCAATAACGACTGTTAGTGTGTTAGTGTGCGAGCTAACTAATAATCGCTTCGCCTCTCCACCGACGTCGCCTCTTCACCACATCGTCATCGTCGTTGCAACTAGAGTCAACTAACAGTAGGTACACATTACATGTTACATTACATTATTTTTCACTTGTCCACGAACATGTTAGAATAGATTAGGTTCCTCAATTACAGCCCAGAAAGAAAGAAAAGAAGTGCCAAATTACAACAAAGGTAAAGATATTCTCCCCCATTAATCCAAAGGTATCATAACTAACTTCGAATATCCCTGATAATGATTCATTAGTCTCCAAGCTAGATTTCCCTGCCT
The DNA here is from genome assembly GCA_033782935.1 of Petrolisthes cinctipes. Classification (NCBI taxonomy): domain Eukaryota; kingdom Metazoa; phylum Arthropoda; class Malacostraca; order Decapoda; family Porcellanidae; genus Petrolisthes; species Petrolisthes cinctipes. The sequence goes on from JAWQEG010004965.1 coordinate 23,267, forward strand.
CCCTAAGCCTCGTTTGTGGTGCCAACACATTCGAGTACATTTTCTGTTTCTACCTTACCCCCATTAACAACTTAATCTGGTATACTATATTAACCTGTATTTTCTCCAACAATGGCTACTCCTCCACAATCTCCTACTGTCTCTGCTCTTCATACAACTTCTTCTAACCCCACTACCTCTTCTATGCATACAATGACAAGCTTACCCACCCACAAGTATTTAAAGTATTATACGGGAGATAATCCAAGATATGGGATTCATCTCTTCTTGCGTCATTTGGAGGATGTGTTTAATCAAACTAATATAGAGCAGGACTTACATAAGATAAGATTCGTGAGAGTGCATATTGCACCAGATAGTCCAGCCAGCTATATGTTAACTACAAGTGCTTTTTCTGATCCAGAGAATTTAACGTCATATGCTACATTCAGACAGTCACTTATTGATGTCTTTGGGGATGGTAAAATTCATAATTCATTATCATGGGTTCAGAGAATGTTTAAAACAAAGGCAGACAATATAAATACAAGTGAACCAGCAAAAGCACTTGCATTATCAGGGTCTCTAACTTTAAATTCGAAGGAATCTCGTATCATACATCGTGAATTACAGATTACTCAAGCCATGGGGACGAAGAATTTTAATTTTGATGCCACACCTACTCAAAGGGAATCACAGGGAAAACGTTGCAAACACTGTAACGGAAATAATAATATTACCAGTGATTGTTATTACTTACATAATACTAAAGGAAATGATCAAGGGAAAAGTAATAATAAATACAGTCATTTACATGAATCAAAGTCGCATTCCTTAGATGAATGCATGATCCTTAACAAAATGAAATGGGACTTGCACAATCGAAATATGATGTATGAAACGAGACCGCCACAATATTAAAACGTCCCGAAAATAAAACTGTAGGCCCTGTCGTCGCATTTACCAATAATATACTATAATTCCCTGTCCTAGTATCACATAGTAACACCCCCTTAATGATAGACACAGGCGCCGCAGTTTCCTTGTTATCGGATAATTCCTTTAACAAATTATGCAAATTAGCTCCCCAGCGGCATTTATAAACCAAGATTAAACAGGTGACATAGCATTGTCAACCATGACAGGCAATAAATTACAGGTATTAGGGACACTTTAACCCTTCCTGTACGGTTAGACAAGGGAACTAACCATATACATATTGAATTTTATATAATACGAAATTATAAACTAGGTTTATCATACCTTATCAAACAAACCATAATAATTAACCCTAAATATAAAATAATACATTTTAGGAATTAATGTATTCCAATACAGGATTGTCCAGGCCAATATATAAGTCCATGTAATGTTAACTCTATACATATTGAAAATGAGGGAAACGACCCCAGTATCATAAAGGCCATTGCTGCATATAATATTATATTAACTCCAAATTTCGTCCATTAATTGAAGGTACATCTTCCATCTCATGTACAGCCACATACTACCGTTCTATTCTCAATAGAACCAGTAAAATAATATATAATCAGGGATTGATTTACCTTACCCAATGTAAACAGTGAAAATATCACTGATATTAATAAATCATCTACCAATATGCATGTAAAGAAAGGAACATATCTATGTGATCTGTACAGATGGAAGTTAGACCAATACCACAAGGAAATATTGTATCGGTTCTTACCGAGGGATAAATTGATAGTCACATAGGGGAGCAACTTAGAAATTTTGTCAGTGGGCACGATTTTCCACTTTATCGTGATAATCTCATCACCATACTAGCCACATATTGAATACGATTGCCCTACTTGGTGAATCCTTAGGATGAACCAACATTATAAAGCATGCCATTACACTAACATCCCCTCAACCCATTCATTCAAGCATATAGACTACCGTACCTCATAGTAGGCAGAAAGTTGTAAAGAAAATTATAAATGAAATGATGGATGAAGGCATTATTAGGAATTCTAACTCCCCTTTTAACAGCCCAATGTTTTTGGTTTCAATAATAATGGTGAATTTACACCAGTAATTGATTACAGACAAATAAATAATGCTACAATTAAAGATAAATATCCCCTCCCTCCTTTAAGATGTTTTGTCTAACATTGGTGAAACAAAACCTTTGATATCCTCCACCTTAAACTTGGTCAGTGGAAACTGGCAAGTAGCATTAGATGATAAAAGTCAACCCATTACAACATTTAGTACTTCCCATGGTTATTATGAATACATTCGTAGACCATTTGGGTTATGTAATGCTTCATCCACATTTCAACATATGGTCAATTTCCGTATTGGCGTTCTTAATAACGTAGTCATCACTAATCTCAACGATTTGATTAATTTTTCTATAGAAGTACATTCATAATAAGTAACAATAAAGAAGCTTATCCAGAGATTACATTAGGTAGGCCTCAAACTTTAACTGCCTATGTGTCATTTTATTAACCAGAAAATTATAATTTTAGGTTATACATTAACCGCCACGGTGCTCCATACACAATCTGGTAAAATACGAGCAATGAAAGTATTCACTATTCCTAATAAATGCTACTAACGTAAAATAATTCTTGGGTTTATGTCCTTATTATAGAATCTTTGTAGAGCATTTTTCCCAAGTAGCTACACCCCTAAATAATCAACTCGAGATTTTGTATGGAGGCCAGAAAAAATAGCTAAGCTTTGAAATATTAAAGGTTAATTAATGTAAGCTTCAATTTTGCATTCCTAAGTATTCATTAACTTTTATCAAGTGTACAGATGCTTCTTCAGTAGGCTTAGGCGCTGTACTTATGTAAGAGATAGCTATGGGTCGATATCAGGTCTGTGCTTATGCTTAGAGAATATTAAGTGCACAGGGAACTCATTACTCTGTAACAAAACAGGAAATTTAAGCAATATTATGGGCACTTCCTACTTTTAGAGAAATCGTATTAGGCTATCCTTTACAAGTTTTCGCGAATTACCAAACGATCCTTGGCTTACTATAACCTCAACCCCTAACGGGAAAATTAGCCAGATAAAATCTAACAATTCAGGAATTTCTCCCACATATAGATATTAAATACCTTCCAGGACGATTAAATAAAGTAGCAGATCCCTTAAACAATTATCTTGTCCTTTTAGTTCCGAGGACACCCATGGACTTTGACATTAATATGGTTCCTAAACATTAGCAAACGGATTCTATGATGAAGGTAATAAGATATTCATTAAAAACCCTGAGGATGATAATAATGGACCATAATTACCCAGTCACTTAAATATCTTTTCCCTTCATGATGATATTATTTACAGAAAACTAAGGAAACGTGACGTACAGACCAATCACATAGTGATATAACAAATAATAATTCCCTCAGTATTAATTACCCTTATATCATAAGGCAATAGGACATCCTGATAGAGGTAGGTACCTAACCACTCTCTATACAATATACTATTAACATAAACTAAGGGTAGATGATGAAACACATATGTCGCTCAGTGCGAAACATACAATGCAAATCAAGGCCATACATTTGGACCTCTGTTCCATGACGGGAATCCCTAATCCTGGACGAATCATGGGACATAGTAGGAATAGATCTACTTTCCTTACCAATTTAGAATCAGGACACAGATAAGTTTTTACCTATGGTTAACTATTTTTCTAGATATTTAGTGGCGGTACCACTAGGGAAAAAACCGCAAAAGTAAGTGCACCTATATTTAAAAACCAAATTCATATGACCATATACATGTCCCGATATTATACAAGGTATCTTATTTCTTCTATATTAAGCAAACGTTTGTATTACCATATTTCCCAGCATCTAATGGGTTAACAAAACGGCAAAACCGTAACACTACTAGAAGTACTTCGTGGCACAGAAACAATGAAAATCCCTCCACATGGGAAGACTGCATCGATATGACGGTCAATAAACACTACAAAATACGAAAATAAAAGGAAAAACTCCACATGAAATACTATATGGCGTATGGATACGTCTTTCATATGATATAACAATTGCCACGAAGAAGCCATGCTACAACATGGACAACTATGCTGAACAACAGTGAGTTGCATTTCAACAATTTCATCACGACATAACAAAGCAATTTATCGGCTTGCAAGAAAAATGCGTGATCGCCGACATAACAAAGCAATTTATCGGCTTGCAAGAAAAATGCGTGATCGCCGACATAACAAAGCAATTTATCGGCTTGCAAGAAAAATGTGTGATCGCCGACAGAACAAAACAAATTATAGGCTTGCTAGAAAAAAAAAAAATGCGTAATCGCCAACATAATGGGTACCCGATCGAACTTTACACAGTCATGTCTTTAGTAGGCATAACCTTATAATAATGAATAATTTTACCAGGCGGATGATATTGTTTATGTAAACAAAATAAAGAAATTGGTAAAATGCGCGCAAAAACTTAACATCCAAAATAAAACCAATCATATCTCTGCAACAGCAACAATGTCCTCTTCCTCGCAATATTATCCCTACTATTGATGATATTAAAATAAACACTTACAAACAAAAACTCCGATCGGTTTCCAATGAAAAATAATATTTCTTCTTACAAATGTGGCCCAAATTAACCTATATAACGGTTTTCATGTCATACTCGCGGCGGCTACATGCATAACGACGAGGTGCATAACACAGATAAAGATGACGTCTTACAATCCGAGAGCTCTCGTTTACAATTTTATCAAACAGTTGAAAAGAAAAGGAAAATAAATAAAATATTGGTGATGAACGATATGATCACTATTTCTTACTCTTTACTGGATATATGAATTATTACCAAAATTTCTGCCATTGAGCAGTAATTCCAGATAAAATACTTAATGATACACTAGTTTTGTTTGACAGGTATCACATAAATGAATTTACCTATTTAAATGCATTATCTTCTATAGTGTCCTTTCACTATTGGGCGCCCTAGGAATGGATTCAGCGACTCAGGTAATATTGCTAGCTTATTATACAAAAAAAAAAAAAATATAATGGCTTAGAGCCATCATCACAGCCCAGAGCGTGATTTAGATAATTTTTAAGTGAAATTTCATGAGCACTATTTGGTAATGCTTAGAGATATAGTGGTATACAAGCATTATCCCATACATAAAAGGTTGCAGGACAAGCCTTTGCAAATCAAGGTAAGATAGAGTAACAGGTATATACTGTATTAGAGTGTAAATCATTGCACAGAAATTAAATACGATTTAGATAGTTTATATGAGCAACGAATGAAATGAACTACATATATGAAATAATCACATCATATTTTTAGGCTTCTATTTATTTCTGTGAGTTTGCGGAAAAATGATAGCAGGTGAGGAACTTCAAGAGGAATTACAACCACTTATTAAGAGAATATTTACTGCGGGTAAAATAAGATCAACTCACAATATTATTACCACTCCAATAGCTACGAGATGCAATGGTACAATCAATGATGAAATCTCATCTTCCTTATTTCTTTCATGAAAAATTATTAACCAGTCATGCGTAGTATTTTAATACAAAATCATATACTCATTATTATTCCCATAAAAGGTAAAATGTTATTCACAAACTACGCACTTCTACAATTCCCTATGAAAATGGAAGTAATCATTTAATATTCAATTTTCATCCAATAAGTATTATACTTAGTGATGATGTCATCAGTGACACACAACACTTCAAGTGCCATGTTGCATATCTTCATATATGTTTGTCTTGCATATTTCTTTGCATTTGAGTTGCATTTAAGTCTCCAAAGGATGCAAAATCTCCACTTGCTTAGAATCATAAGTACTACTAATCAGGCACTATATGCATGTACATTCATATCTATTACTAATCAAACTCTCTTTCATCATCAATTTTAATTTCCACTATCTATACTTACCTGCTAATACATAATTAACATTAATTTGCCCTAATCACCCTACACATGGTATGGTTCAAGGCAACTATAAAGAAGCAGACTCATAGGAAATACGATCCAAGGGAATCGTACTTGCCTAGTAAACATAATTTGCTAGAAAACATAGCACAATCTCTTCCACCTTTTCAACATATTTCATTTAAAGTTGAATTGTTTAACATCTCCTAATTCATTATCAGTTGTATCAGACAAAATGAAACTATTATGTTACTCAATGAGAATAGGATTCAATCATCCTTATTATATCATTTGATTCCTCCACATAGTGATCAAAATAAAAATTGGTACCAATGTTTATTATCCCATGTCTTATCTTTCTGGCATGTACTATAAAATTTATGTATTGTATAAGACAGTCTAAAATACTATTTTTGTATTGTATAAGAAAGAACTATCGAAGTATACTGACTTATCTTGTGTTGAAAAGAACAAGACTGTTATTCCACAGCTACAACATAGCAACACGGCTCCCCCCTCATTAATGTGTGAATCTTTAGCATAGGTTAGCTTATATATACACACAATAACATGCACCTAGCTAAACACATTAATATTAAGATGAAATTTTATGTAACAATGTATTCATGTTCATGTATTTATATTCATGTATTACCGGTAATGTTAATATTAAGTATATGGTGTGCCAATGTCTTAATGTCTATTTTTTATTACTATACATGTATTCATTGTTAATATCTTAGTTATCTAGCCCTACCAACATTGTGAACTGGCCTTCTATTAAATAAAGCATAAAGCAAAACGCCTGGAGGCCAGGCGAAGGTAGCATGGTTCGAGCGGTGTACACACCATTCTATACACACACAAACACGTGCAGTGACTCGCCTTTCGGGACCTGACAGACAGATTCAGATTCCACATACATACACACCATAAAACCAAATGGAAAAGGGTCACTACTTCTAATCTGTTTACAAATCAGAAACAGGCCACCTGGGCAGGTTGGACACACACACACACACACACAGGTGCGGCGTCAGGTCATACGAAAAGACATTATTAACCCTTCCTACCTCCCCTTCGAAGGAGAGGTAGGAAAGAGAGTAAAGGAGAGAGAGAGATAGAAAAGGGGTGGCCCACTTTCCCTTTCACACGAGAAGAGAGAAGTAGGTACAGAATCAAACTGACCATTCACAGGCAACACAGTCACACTCTAGCCATTCTGTAAACTATAGAGTTTGAAATGTATATAAGCAGAGGAGGTACACTAGGAGTTAGGATACCACACTGACTCCCTAAGGGCTATAAACTGTCTCCATAGAGAGAGACATAATACCACATAAGGCAAGGCACATCACGATAATACCCTGTATAGATATAAGAACATAATAATAAATTAAGCCTTAAGAAACTTGTGAAGTCAATCACCTAAGAAAGCACCCCGTCTTCCACGTTACCTAAAACAACAACAACAACAACAACAACAACTACTACACTACAACTACAAGAATTACATACAAGTAAGTTACCAAGTTCTGCCCAGAGTTCAAGCCTTCAGAACTGGTACATTTGACGGCAGCGGTGTTTTTGCAATAAGGCAAATTGCAAGGTATCGACTTCACGGGAGTACAGTGACTAACATTGTTCAAGGACAAGTTGAAGGAATTTACTTGTAAATCCTCTCAAGTAATTTCTTCTGTGGGTATAATCTTACGACCTCTAACGAGGGAGATAAACCACAAATTCTTCACCTACAAGAGGCACTTGCTTCAAAATAATTGCAACTGACCTACAAGGGGTCCTCATCTACTTCACAACAAACAATCATCACTTCATCACTACCACATCGGCGTCCCTGCGTAAATGCTCTCGACAGGACAACGCCACGACCTTCATCACCTCCACGCTGACGCCTTGTTACGTAAATGCTCTCGTAAAGGCAAGTCAACGTTCATCATCTTCACTCCAATAACGACTGTTAGTGTGTTAGTGTGCGAGCTAACTAATAATCGCTTCGCCTCTCCACCGACGTCGCCTCTTCACCACATCGTCATCGTCGTTGCAACTAGAGTCAACTAACAGTAGGTACACATTACATGTTACATTACATTATTTTTCACTTGTCCACGAACATGTTAGAATAGATTAGGTTCCTCAATTACAGCCCAGAAAGAAAGAAAAGAAGTGCCAAATTACAACAAAGGTAAAGATATTCTCCCCCATTAATCCAAAGGTATCATAACTAACTTCGAATATCCCTGATAATGATTCATTAGTCTCCAAGCTAGATTTCCCTGCCTCCCTAAGCCTCGTTTGTGGTGCCAACACATTCGAGTACATTTTCTGTTTCTACCTTACCCCCATTAACAACTTAATCTGGTATACTATATTAACCTGTATTTTCTCCAACAATGGCTACTCCTCCACAATCTCCTACTGTCTCTGCTCTTCATACAACTTCTTCTAACCCCACTACCTCTTCTATGCATACAATGACAAGCTTACCCACCCACAAGTATTTAAAGTATTATACGGGAGATAATCCAAGATATGGGATTCATCTCTTCTTGCGTCATTTGGAGGATGTGTTTAATCAAACTAATATAGAGCAGGACTTACATAAGATAAGATTCGTGAGAGTGCATATTGCACCAGATAGTCCAGCCAGCTATATGTTAACTACAAGTGCTTTTTCTGATCCAGAGAATTTAACGTCATATGCTACATTCAGACAGTCACTTATTGATGTCTTTGGGGATGGTAAAATTCATAATTCATTATCATGGGTTCAGAGAATGTTTAAAACAAAGGCAGACAATATAAATACAAGTGAACCAGCAAAAGCACTTGCATTATCAGGGTCTCTAACTTTAAATTCGAAGGAATCTCGTATCATACATCGTGAATTACAGATTACTCAAGCCATGGGGACGAAGAATTTTAATTTTGATGCCACACCTACTCAAAGGGAATCACAGGGAAAACGTTGCAAACACTGTAACGGAAATAATAATATTACCAGTGATTGTTATTACTTACATAATACTAAAGGAAATGATCAAGGGAAAAGTAATAATAAATACAGTCATTTACATGAATCAAAGTCGCATTCCTTAGATGAATGCATGATCCTTAACAAAATGAAATGGGACTTGCACAATCGAAATATGATGTATGAAACGAGACCGCCACAATATTAAAACGTCCCGAAAATAAAACTGTAGGCCCTGTCGTCGCATTTACCAATAATATACTATAATTCCCTGTCCTAGTATCACATAGTAACACCCCCTTAATGATAGACACAGGCGCCGCAGTTTCCTTGTTATCGGATAATTCCTTTAACAAATTATGCAAATTAGCTCCCCAGCGGCATTTATAAACCAAGATTAAACAGGTGACATAGCATTGTCAACCATGACAGGCAATAAATTACAGGTATTAGGGACACTTTAACCCTTCCTGTACGGTTAGACAAGGGAACTAACCATATACATATTGAATTTTATATAATACGAAATTATAAACTAGGTTTATCATACCTTATCAAACAAACCATAATAATTAACCCTAAATATAAAATAATACATTTTAGGAATTAATGTATTCCAATACAGGATTGTCCAGGCCAATATATAAGTCCATGTAATGTTAACTCTATACATATTGAAAATGAGGGAAACGACCCCAGTATCATAAAGGCCATTGCTGCATATAATATTATATTAACTCCAAATTTCGTCCATTAATTGAAGGTACATCTTCCATCTCATGTACAGCCACATACTACCGTTCTATTCTCAATAGAACCAGTAAAATAATATATAATCAGGGATTGATTTACCTTACCCAATGTAAACAGTGAAAATATCACTGATATTAATAAATCATCTACCAATATGCATGTAAAGAAAGGAACATATCTATGTGATCTGTACAGATGGAAGTTAGACCAATACCACAAGGAAATATTGTATCGGTTCTTACCGAGGGATAAATTGATAGTCACATAGGGGAGCAACTTAGAAATTTTGTCAGTGGGCACGATTTTCCACTTTATCGTGATAATCTCATCACCATACTAGCCACATATTGAATACGATTGCCCTACTTGGTGAATCCTTAGGATGAACCAACATTATAAAGCATGCCATTACACTAACATCCCCTCAACCCATTCATTCAAGCATATAGACTACCGTACCTCATAGTAGGCAGAAAGTTGTAAAGAAAATTATAAATGAAATGATGGATGAAGGCATTATTAGGAATTCTAACTCCCCTTTTAACAGCCCAATGTTTTTGGTTTCAATAATAATGGTGAATTTACACCAGTAATTGATTACAGACAAATAAATAATGCTACAATTAAAGATAAATATCCCCTCCCTCCTTTAAGATGTTTTGTCTAACATTGGTGAAACAAAACCTTTGATATCCTCCACCTTAAACTTGGTCAGTGGAAACTGGCAAGTAGCATTAGATGATAAAAGTCAACCCATTACAACATTTAGTACTTCCCATGGTTATTATGAATACATTCGTAGACCATTTGGGTTATGTAATGCTTCATCCACATTTCAACATATGGTCAATTTCCGTATTGGCGTTCTTAATAACGTAGTCATCACTAATCTCAACGATTTGATTAATTTTTCTATAGAAGTACATTCATAATAAGTAACAATAAAGAAGCTTATCCAGAGATTACATTAGGTAGGCCTCAAACTTTAACTGCCTATGTGTCATTTTATTAACCAGAAAATTATAATTTTAGGTTATACATTAACCGCCACGGTGCTCCATACACAATCTGGTAAAATACGAGCAATGAAAGTATTCACTATTCCTAATAAATGCTACTAACGTAAAATAATTCTTGGGTTTATGTCCTTATTATAGAATCTTTGTAGAGCATTTTTCCCAAGTAGCTACACCCCTAAATAATCAACTCGAGATTTTGTATGGAGGCCAGAAAAAATAGCTAAGCTTTGAAATATTAAAGGTTAATTAATGTAAGCTTCAATTTTGCATTCCTAAGTATTCATTAACTTTTATCAAGTGTACAGATGCTTCTTCAGTAGGCTTAGGCGCTGTACTTATGTAAGAGATAGCTATGGGTCGATATCAGGTCTGTGCTTATGCTTAGAGAATATTAAGTGCACAGGGAACTCATTACTCTGTAACAAAACAGGAAATTTAAGCAATATTATGGGCACTTCCTACTTTTAGAGAAATCGTATTAGGCTATCCTTTACAAGTTTTCGCGAATTACCAAACGATCCTTGGCTTACTATAACCTCAACCCCTAACGGGAAAATTAGCCAGATAAAATCTAACAATTCAGGAATTTCTCCCACATATAGATATTAAATACCTTCCAGGACGATTAAATAAAGTAGCAGATCCCTTAAACAATTATCTTGTCCTTTTAGTTCCGAGGACACCCATGGACTTTGACATTAATATGGTTCCTAAACATTAGCAAACGGATTCTATGATGAAGGTAATAAGATATTCATTAAAAACCCTGAGGATGATAATAATGGACCATAATTACCCAGTCACTTAAATATCTTTTCCCTTCATGATGATATTATTTACAGAAAACTAAGGAAACGTGACGTACAGACCAATCACATAGTGATATAACAAATAATAATTCCCTCAGTATTAATTACCCTTATATCATAAGGCAATAGGACATCCTGATAGAGGTAGGTACCTAACCACTCTCTATACAATATACTATTAACATAAACTAAGGGTAGATGATGAAACACATATGTCGCTCAGTGCGAAACATACAATGCAAATCAAGGCCATACATTTGGACCTCTGTTCCATGACGGGAATCCCTAATCCTGGACGAATCATGGGACATAGTAGGAATAGATCTACTTTCCTTACCAATTTAGAATCAGGACACAGATAAGTTTTTACCTATGGTTAACTATTTTTCTAGATATTTAGTGGCGGTACCACTAGGGAAAAAACCGCAAAAGTAAGTGCACCTATATTTAAAAACCAAATTCATATGACCATATACATGTCCCGATATTATACAAGGTATCTTATTTCTTCTATATTAAGCAAACGTTTGTATTACCATATTTCCCAGCATCTAATGGGTTAACAAAACGGCAAAACCGTAACACTACTAGAAGTACTTCGTGGCACAGAAACAATGAAAATCCCTCCACATGGGAAGACTGCATCGATATGACGGTCAATAAACACTACAAAATACGAAAATAAAAGGAAAAACTCCACATGAAATACTATATGGCGTATGGATACGTCTTTCATATGATATAACAATTGCCACGAAGAAGCCATGCTACAACATGGACAACTATGCTGAACAACAGTGAGTTGCATTTCAACAATTTCATCACGACATAACAAAGCAATTTATCGGCTTGCAAGAAAAATGCGTGATCGCCGACATAACAAAGCAATTTATCGGCTTGCAAGAAAAATGCGTGATCGCCGACATAACAAAGCAATTTATCGGCTTGCAAGAAAAATGTGTGATCGCCGACAGAACAAAACAAATTATAGGCTTGCTAGAAAAAAAAAAAATGCGTAATCGCCAACATAATGGGTACCCGATCGAACTTTACACAGTCATGTCTTTAGTAGGCATAACCTTATAATAATGAATAATTTTACCAGGCGGATGATATTGTTTATGTAAACAGAATAAAGAAATTGGTAAAATGCGCGCAAAAACTTAACATCCAAAATAAAACCAATCATATCTCTGCAACAGCAACAATGTCCTCTTCCTCGCAATATTATCCCTACTATTGATGATATTAAAATAAACACTTACAAACAAAAACTCCGATCGGTTTCCAATGAAAAATAATATTTCTTCTTACAAATGTGGCCCAAATTAACCTATATAACGGTTTTCATGTCATACTCGCGGCGGCTACATGCATAACGACGAGGTGCATAACACAGATAAAGATGACGTCTTACAATCCGAGAGCTCTCGTTTACAATTTTATCAAACAGTTGAAAAGAAAAGGAAAATAAATAAAATATTGGTGATGAACGATATGATCACTATTTCTTACTCTTTACTGGATATATGAATTATTACCAAAATTTCTGCCATTGAGCAGTAATTCCAGATAAAATACTTAATGATACACTAGTTTTGTTTGACAGGTATCACATAAATGAATTTACCTATTTAAATGCATTATCTTCTATAGTGTCCTTTCACTATTGGGCGCCCTAGGAATGGATTCAGCGACTCAGGTAATATTGCTAGCTTATTATACAAAAAAAAAAAAAATATAATGGCTTAGAGCCATCATCACAGCCCAGAGCGTGATTTAGATAATTTTTAAGTGAAATTTCATGAGCACTATTTGGTAATGCTTAGAGATATAGTGGTATACAAGCATTATCCCATACATAAAAGGTTGCAGGACAAGCCTTTGCAAATCAAGGTAAGATAGAGTAACAGGTATATACTGTATTAGAGTGTAAATCATTGCACAGAAATTAAATACGATTTAGATAGTTTATATGAGCAACGAATGAAATGAACTACATATATGAAATAATCACATCATATTTTTAGGCTTCTATTTATTTCTGTGAGTTTGCGGAAAAATGATAGCAGGTGAGGAACTTCAAGAGGAATTACAACCACTTATTAAGAGAATATTTACTGCGGGTAAAATAAGATCAACTCACAATATTATTACCACTCCAATAGCTACGAGATGCAATGGTACAATCAATGATGAAATCTCATCTTCCTTATTTCTTTCATGAAAAATTATTAACCAGTCATGCGTAGTATTTTAATACAAAATCATATACTCATTATTATTCCCATAAAAGGTAAAATGTTATTCACAAACTACGCACTTCTACAATTCCCTATGAAAATGGAAGTAATCATTTAATATTCAATTTTCATCCAATAAGTATTATACTTAGTGATGATGTCATCAGTGACACACAACACTTCAAGTGCCATGTTGCATATCTTCATATATGTTTGTCTTGCATATTTCTTTGCATTTGAGTTGCATTTAAGTCTCCAAAGGATGCAAAATCTCCACTTGCTTAGAATCATAAGTACTACTAATCAGGCACTATATGCATGTACATTCATATCTATTACTAATCAAACTCTCTTTCATCATCAATTTTAATTTCCACTATCTATACTTACCTGCTAATACATAATTAACATTAATTTGCCCTAATCACCCTACACATGGTATGGTTCAAGGCAACTATAAAGAAGCAGACTCATAGGAAATACGATCCAAGGGAATCGTACTTGCCTAGTAAACATAATTTGCTAGAAAACATAGCACAATCTCTTCCACCTTTTCAACATATTTCATTTAAAGTTGAATTGTTTAACATCTCCTAATTCATTATCAGTTGTATCAGACAAAATGAAACTATTATGTTACTCAATGAGAATAGGATTCAATCATCCTTATTATATCATTTGATTCCTCCACATAGTGATCAAAATAAAAATTGGTACCAATGTTTATTATCCCATGTCTTATCTTTCTGGCATGTACTATAAAATTTATGTATTGTATAAGACAGTCTAAAATACTATTTTTGTATTGTATAAGAAAGAACTATCGAAGTATACTGACTTATCTTGTGTTGAAAAGAACAAGACTGTTATTCCACAGCTACAACATAGCAACACGGCTCCCCCCTCATTAATGTGTGAATCTTTAGCATAGGTTAGCTTATATATACACACAATAACATGCACCTAGCTAAACACATTAATATTAAGATGAAATTTTATGTAACAATGTATTCATGTTCATGTATTTATATTCATGTATTACCGGTAATGTTAATATTAAGTATATGGTGTGCCAATGTCTTAATGTCTATTTTTTATTACTATACATGTATTCATTGTTAATATCTTAGTTATCTAGCCCTACCAACATTGTGAACTGGCCTTCTATTAAATAAAGCATAAAGCAAAACGCCTGGAGGCCAGGCGAAGGTAGCATGGTTCGAGCGGTGTACACACCATTCTATACACACACAAACACGTGCAGTGACTCGCCTTTCGGGACCTGACAGACAGATTCAGATTCCACATACATACACACCATAAAACCAAATGGAAAAGGGTCACTACTTCTAATCTGTTTACAAATCAGAAACAGGCCACCTGGGCAGGTTGGACACACACACACACACACACAGGTGCGGCGTCAGGTCATACGAAAAGACATTATTAACCCTTCCTACCTCCCCTTCGAAGGAGAGGTAGGAAAGAGAGTAAAGGAGAGAGAGAGATAGAAAAGGGGTGGCCCACTTTCCCTTTCACACGAGAAGAGAGAAGTAGGTACAGAATCAAACTGACCATTCACAGGCAACACAGTCACACTCTAGCCATTCTGTAAACTATAGAGTTTGAAATGTATATAAGCAGAGGAGGTACACTAGGAGTTAGGATACCACACTGACTCCCTAAGGGCTATAAACTGTCTCCATAGAGAGAGACATAATACCACATAAGGCAAGGCACATCACGATAATACCCTGTATAGATATAAGAACATAATAATAAATTAAGCCTTAAGAAACTTGTGAAGTCAATCACCTAAGAAAGCACCCCGTCTTCCACGTTACCTAAAACAACAACAACAACAACAACAACAACTACTACACTACAACTACAAGAATTACATACAAGTAAGTTACCAAGTTCTGCCCAGAGTTCAAGCCTTCAGAACTGGTACATAATTAGGTAGTGAAGTTATATTTTTTGGGGAGTGAAGATGCATTTTTTGGTAGTAAAGATGTGTTTTTTTTGGTAGGAAACATGTTATTTTGGTAGTGAAGATGTGATGAGTAGTGAAGATGTTTATTATCATAGTGAAGAAGAAGGGGATTTTGGGGGGTGCGGGAGTAGAGGGACAGGTTTGGGGGAGTTAGGGGGGTGCGGGAATAGGTTACAGGCTTTCTACCCACCCCAAAGCCTGTCCCCCTATTCCCGCACCCCCCCAGTTCCCCCCCAAGCCTCTCCCCTACCCCCGCACCCCCCCAAGCCTGTCCCCTACTCCCGCACCCCCTTAAGATTATAGGTATAAGAACTTATATTAATTTTTACCTGCAATGGTGTAACGAAACACTTTAATTTTTTCTTTGTACTGTAATAATGTGATGAAATAATATTAATGATGTAATAATATTGTGGGTGGGTTTGTGAGGTGGTGACACTCTGGGAAAAAGTTTAAAGGGAGGAATAACGTGTTTGTGTTTGTGTTTGTGTTTGTGTTTATGCTTCTGTGTGTATGTGTGTGTGTGTTTATGCTTCTGTGTGTATGTGTGTGTGTGTGTGTATGCTTCCGTGTTTGTGTGTGTGTGTGTGTGTATGCTTCAGTGTTTGTGTGTGTGTGTGTGTGTATGCTTTCCGTGTGTGTGTGTGTGTGTGTGTGTGTGTGTATGTGTTGTTACGGGTGCCTGAATTATTATTGATTTGTTAGTATTGCTATCCTATAAAGTTGGTTGTGGCTGTGAGTGTGGTAGTGGAGGCTCACACCCGGATGTGTTGGACTAGAGTTAACTTATTTATTATTCCATTTTCTTTGTGTATGTGTGTCAGAAGGTCGAGAGTGTCATGGCCAGCTATGTTTTCTAGATTCGTACGCATTCCCTCCCCCATAGCAGGTGGCGATGGGAAGATTGTCTGTTTTCATCTCTTGTAACTTCCCCTAGTTGTTGATAGACGGGAGCGTGTGCGTGATGTGTGTTTAAGTCTGCGTTAATGAACAGTTCGGAGACGCGCTTATAACTCTGTTGAAACATGCTTACTCTTCTTTGTCGAGCCGGCTGTATATAAGAGCGGGGGGTAGGCCTTGTGAGCCAGATATCTGAAGAGACTGGGACAGCAAACTAGTGTGCATTTTGTAAGTGATTGAGTGTGGTAAGATTCGGGACGAGACACGCCAACGTATTTGTTAAGTATAATTGTGTTTACTTCTACATTCCTCTCACAGTAACATAGGGTTACTCTCTTATAAATTGATATCACTATTATTATATATATTTGTGCATTGATATTTCTATTATTATATTATTACATGTGTGTTGTGATGCATTGATGTTTATTTATCATATATGCCAGTGAAGTGTTAACGTATTATTATTATTGAGTGATTATTGCAAGTGCATTATATAATCTGGGAACTCTGTCTCACGTTTTGTCATAGTTGGGAATCCTGATTTCATTTATTAATTCTTTCAGTGTTTATTGTCTGTCTTTGTGTTCGTTCATATTGTCAATATATTATAGAAAGTCAGAGTAGTTTCTCTATCATCTTTTATTCATTGTACCCGAACCTGGGTATATGTTTGGACGGTCTTTGGGTTGTGTTATCATTCTTTTATATAGGCTGGGTTTGTACTTTTGCTTACCATTCATAACTTTAATAGTCAGATATCTGCCACCCAGTGCTACTTTATTCTGTTGATAGCTAACGTCGGGGTAAGTCTAGTCTAACGACTAGTACTGTACTGTATCTCTACCCTCCGTCCGTAACAGTGTGTGTATGCTTTCCGTGTTTGTGTGTGTGTGTGTGTGTGTGTGTGTGTGTCATGATTCCTCCAAACTCCTGCATAACCCAGGAAATAAGACCAGATAAATTCATTAGGTGACAAAAATAATGTCGACCTGTTGCTTGGAATAATATGGACGAATACACTTACTCCAAAATAATGACCACCAACCCTTGTAACGTTTTGGAGTTGATGTAGCCCTCCAAAAAACACTACAAAACAACAACAACAACAACAAAACAGTTCCCTTACGTGTGTCCTGAAGCTGTCTGTTGTCTGGCATAGTTTGGAGGAATCTTTTACTCCAAAATAATTTAATATGATAATGATCTTAGGGTTATAAATAATTGTTGAGTTTGGAGTGTTTAACCCGTTGGCTTCCTCAGGCCCGAAAGGGTCTATCGCGGCTGGCTTCCGGGCGCCCGATTCGGGCTCTATTTGATATTCCCCGTTATTCCCAGCTATAATGTCATTAGTTCTGTGTTTATTCACTCGACAGTGCTAACACGTCTTCAAAGGTTTCTCAGGTGTTAATTACCTGCTGGTTTAAACATATCCCACCCACTTAGAGTAAAGGCAATCATTGCTTGAAAGTTAATGAGTGGAGGGGGGGGGGGATTCTGACTCGGGCCGCTACCCACAGCTTTTTACATTATACTCGTTTAAATAATGAATACTGCTCATTTTTTCCTTCATGTGTAATGTCTTTATAATAAGTACCGGTATAATATGTACCGGTACTTACATATGTATACAAGTGGAGTCTATTATTATTCAATAAGACAGTTATGTGAGTGCGACTATTCAGTGAAAAAAAAGAAAAAGAAAAATATGGTGATGATGGTGGTGGTAGTATGGATGGTGGTGATGGTTATATTGGGGATGGTGGTAGTTCTAGTGATAGTGGTAGTGGGAATGATGGTACAGTATATATTGGGGATGGTGCACATGGTAGCCTATATTGGGGATGGTGGTGGTAGTGGGGAAGTTGGTAGTAGTGGTGATGATGGGTGTATCATCACTATGTCACCACAAAGTAAGGATGGTGGTAGTAACTATGAATGTAGAGATGATGATAAAGTGATGATGGTAACAGAGGTAATGGTTATTGTGATGGATACGAATAGTTGTACGAGTAGCTAACTTTGATATGCTTCTAAAAATATCCCATTTTTTTTATATTAGATCCTGATCATTTAGGAATTTTGTCTCATTTTGCTCAACACACACGATTATTTGGTATAACACGTTATGGGGTATAGGCCTACCACGATTACGACCCTGCCAACGCCTTACCCACATGTATTTTATTCAATAACAAAATTATCTTGTACCGTAAATGTCAAACCTGTTCGTGTTGGTGTAGTGAGCGATGCATTGCGAAACTTAAGGCTACTATCATGAGTGGACCCATGGCT
Source organism: Petrolisthes cinctipes (assembly GCA_033782935.1). Lineage (NCBI taxonomy): Eukaryota > Metazoa > Arthropoda > Malacostraca > Decapoda > Porcellanidae > Petrolisthes > Petrolisthes cinctipes. The sequence continues at coordinate 42,177 of JAWQEG010004965.1, forward strand.
TCATTTGCATAATCTATATTTATTTTATATATGAACATGGATTCACAGTTGTACTCAATCAATTTGTAAATACCCGAAAGAAAGGAACTGGAGTGGGTAGTGACTTGTGACTGAAAAGTGTACTGATTTTGATGACGTGAAATATGTCATGGTGGTGGTTATTGAACTCTGTACCGTCACCAGCAATAGTTTTACTCCTCATGCGAGAGCGAGGTCGAAAGCGCATCTAAGAGAAGAGCTAGACGAACGAATATTTGACGATTCATAGTAGTCTCATAGTGTTTCCAGCTAAGGTGGAGTTCATTCAGGTGAGTAAATGGTCCTCTCTCAAGTCATGAAGCATTGTGAGATTTATTGAACCGGCCACGTTCGTTCGCCTGGCCCGTCTCCAACCACGGCCTCGGCCTCACTCTCGCGGGGGATGGGGGGGGGGGGGGGGTAAAGAAACTATTGCGCGTGACTTGTTCCACGTAACTTCATTTTCTAGTTTGATTTCACAGGTTATTATATCGTGTTGGTAATGGCTTCTGAGCCTCAGAATGACTGCAATATGGACGTGGGAGAGACCAGTGAGGAAGAGTTTAGTGAAGGATCTGACATTGACCTTGACAGCGAAGACAGTGACAGTACAGATGACACCCATGATGTGGTTGGTGATAGTGGTGATGTGTGGCTTCCAATCATAGGGGATGATATTGGACCTACTACCATTCCTTTTACTGCAGTATCTGGACCACGACATGCCCCACCTCCTGATGCACATCCAATTGATTATTTCACTGCTTTTGTTGATGACAATATATTAGACATTATAATACGGGAAACCAATAGATATAGTGACCAATTTATTAGGGACAATCCACCTTATTTGGCTGCACATCCACACTCCTCTGTTCATGAATGGATTACAGCTGGCCACACAATTAAAAAAGAGATGAAAACATTTCTGGGATTAATATTACTTATGGGGTTGATGAAGAAATTTAGTATAAATTCCTACTGGGATGTCAGTAACCCATGCATGTCAACACCCTATTTCACAGAACAATTCAACAGAAGAAGATTCTGGCTATTATTAAAATTTCTCCATTTTGCAGACAATGACAGCATCCCTGGCCATACCAGCCCTGATTACCAGTTGTACAAAGTTCAGTCTCTCATCAACCATTTCACTAGAATGTTCAAACATAACTTTCACCCTGGTGAAAGAGTATCCATTGATGAAAGTATGATAGGATACAGAGGTAAAACTCCACATCTCCGGCAGTATATGCCAAACAAGCATCACAGTAGGTTTGGTATAAAGGTCTGGTGTGTATGTGATGCTGAGCTTGGGTACACCAGCCATTTTGAAGTATATAAGGGTGTTGGTGATAATGAAGATACAATGGGTAAGGGTACCACTTACAATCTAGTGATGAGGATGCTGAGGGAGGCTGATATTATGTACAGAGGACACCATGTAGGAATGGATAGTTTTTTTCTTCTCCTAAGCTCAGCCTTGATTTGTATAATACCTATCAGACTGTAGCCACTGGGACAGTTCGAGGTAATAGGAAAGGTCTACCTAAACAGTGTATAAAGTCTAAACTTAGAGATCAGGAGGTATCTGAGAGAAGGAAGGGGCCTCTACTGTGTGTGTCATACAAGGATAAGAACAGGCAGCCCCACCTGTTGTCCACAGTGGCAAGAGCTGGTAAGACACAGGTAACAACCAGGAGAAATGTTGTAAAGGAAAAGCCAAATGTTGTCAATATCTACAACAAGGTGATGGTTGGGGTGGATCTGAAAGATACCAAACTGTATGTGTATCTGTCTGAAAGGCGCACAATGAAGTGGTCAACAACATTTGTTTTTGCAGTATTAGGCACCAGTGTACTGAATGCTTATATTGTGTACAAAGCTAACACCAATGCACAACGACCACTTCGAAGACATGACTCCTTAATTTCTCTAGTGCATGCATTAGTAGGTGACTTCAGGCCTTTCAGAGGAGAAAAAAGACGAAGTCAAGAGGAAATTAGGGCTGCTAGGGCTAGACAGGACATTCTCCCTCCCACACATGACATTGCTCAGAAAGTACGTGTTAACAACATTATAAAGCTACCAGGACAAACAAGAAGACAATGTGTAGGTGATCATGCCACTAGGGTGAGGTCCAGAGTGAAATGTTCAACGTGCAATGTGGTAGTCTGCCCAATTTGTGTCGGCAAATATCATTCATGAATAGGCTATGGTGGGATGATAGATAGACAGAATAGGTTATTTTTTAGACTGTTTTTCCACTGTAAATGCATCTCTCCCAGATGCACTCAACCTACGTGAATACCTGGTGTGCATTATTGATGCTACTACCGAGGCCCGGTTGAAATTTTTATGGAATATAAAGTGGTGAGGGACCTTGGGAATAGCATACGAAATGCACACCAATGTAGCCTACACGTAGGTTCAGTGCATATGGGAAGGTGCATTTACAATGGAAAAACTCCCAATTTGTCTGTGCAAAAATTCACCTTTGTCTCAGTTGATTTTTACTTGAAATTATGATTATTATTTTATTTTTTGCATGCGGTGGTATATATATATATTCATTAGTAATCACAAGTACACGTGATTTTATAAGTGCAGAATAACTCCCAAGGAAATTGAAAAAGGAATACCAAGCTTTCGTCAATTTCTCAAGACAGCTTACCCTGAAGATGTCTTGAAAAATAGACGAAAGCTTGGTATTCCTTTTTCATTTTCCTTGCGAGTTATTCTGCATATATATGAAGGACATCTCGGCTCCAACTATATATGGTCAGCAGGACACACTTCCAATCAACACACTCCTCGCAGTACCTTCATTTTTATTATTATTATTTTTCTTTTAATTTTTAATTTCATTTTTTAATCTCTTTCTCATTCAAATTTTAACATTTTGATTCGAAACTACAGTAACCTCAATTTTTTTTTTTTTTTTTTTAGGAAAGGTTGTACGTACTTTCATACCCTAGAATCCAAATTAAAATATGTTGAACGTAAGTATGGGTTTTCATGTTCTACAATCTGTATATGATCATTACCAAGGGTGGTAGTATAGTATTATTTTTAACAGTGGTAATTATTGGAGGCTTCTGATTCCGCCAGACTCTGCCACGAAACAAGCTCCTGTTATATAAATGGTGTTTCGTGGCAATATTTGAAGTACTCATTTACCTTCAATTTTCTGACTATCTCTATCCCCTTTTAAGGACCCTGTGATCGTGTATGAAAATTGAAGGCTTCTGATTTCTCCTGACTATACCACGAAACAAGCTCCTTCTATATAGATGGTGTTTCGTGGCAATATTTGAAGGACCCACTAACCTCCACTTTTCTGACTACATCACAGGGTCCCTAAAGCTCAACACTATCACATTTAAGTTGTATCGATTCTATTATTAAGTGTAGAGATGATTGAGGCAATGAATGAGCCGCCAGTATGCAAGAACATTACTGGTGGTGGTGGTAGGAAGAATCAGTAGCCTTCCAATAAGCCAACAAGACAATCTTCTTATTATTGAGATTATAAAGAGAGATGGTGGTGTAAATAAGGGTTTAAAACGAAAAGACAATTTCATTTTATCAAAAAAATTATTATTATTATTATCATTGCTCTAAGACTACTATACAATAAGAAACATAACACTGTACATTGTGCCTTTTGTCACATTATTAACTACAAATAAATATTTAAACAGATTCCTTTTATGTCTAACTACAATATTTTTACATTAATTAATAACCGAGTACATCACAATACACAGTCTATACATCACAGTACATATAAGTCATACTTAGAACAATACATTTCACATGAAGCGTTGCATTACACATCACATATATCATAATATCACATCACACGTTACCATTCACATCACATATATCATAATATCACATCACACGTTACCATTCACATCACATATATCATAATATTACATCACTCGTTACCATTCACATCACATATATCATAATATCACATCACACGTTACCATTCACATCACATATATCATAATATCACATCACACGTTACCATTCACATCACATATATCATAATATCACATCACATGTTACCATTCACATCACATATATCATAATATCACATCACATGTTACAAGTCACATCACAATTATCATACTTTCCGTTGTAATGCATATCAAATGTCACATTAAGCGTTACCATTACACGTCACATACTAATATCACATTGAGCGTTATCATACATTATCACAAGCGCTACTAAACACAGCCGGTTTACACATTCTTATCAAACTGTTTTGTTCCTGTTGTCTGTAGCTAGGTACAGTATATCACACAACAAATTTAATCACTTGGCTTTTTTTTCCGACTGAATAGATTAACAACATTGGACCATGCTGTTAGTTTCCGTTAGTTTGGTTGAGATGTGGGTGTGTCTGCCGAGCTTTCCGAAAACAGAGAGTCGTAGGAAGGCGGCAGGTCGTTATAGACAGCACTGTTCTGGACGAAGGCATTTGCAGGGATGAAATTGGTGTCTTCATACTTAGGGGGAGGTCTCGGGGCTCCTTCTGGACACCTTGGCGCCAATTGTTCTTCTGTATCATCTTCTCCTTCCACTATCTGGTCTGGACAACTTGGCGCCAAAGGTTCCTCCGTGTCATCTTCTTCCTCTTCTAAATGGCCTGGACAACTTGGCGTCAAAGTTTCTCTCTGTTGCTGAAGAATCTGGCCAGCCAAGGAACTGCACCCATCAGACAGGCTACTGTAACAGTCAATCAAATCCCCGGCCGACATGGTGACAGACAATGAAGGCTCAGAAGACTCACTCTGACTCGTGGATGAGAGAGTTAATAAGTCATCAGGAGGCAAGTAGAAATGCCTTCCGTTCGAACAATGGCACTTGTTGTCGATAAAATAACACTGGGGCTCGTGGAAGAGGAGAGGATCACTTCGCCCGAAGTACTTCCCAATAAAACTTGCAAACGCCATCTTCCGTGACGTCTGGTGGCACTTGTTTTCACTCTTTAAGAGGGTATGAGTGCAGGCAGCAGCGGAAGATGAAGGGGGGACGAGATGTTAGCGGTGCGCAGGCTGGGACAAGTCTGTGTGAGAAGGGTAGCGGTGTGAGTAAACATGTGCACTGATAAAACATAGGAAGGAAATGTTCCCTTAATTCCCTCGGTGCAAGCCAAGGGTGAGACAATGTGTGTTAACTAATTGGTAGAATACATATTTAAATAATATTGAATGTAAAAATACTGAAATAATATTGAATACTGAATACTGAATCAATAAAAAACACTATAAATGAAATAAAAAATGTCGGCAATAAATACAAGTCTTACTGCATAAACAAAGATATTGCTCAGATATTATGCAAGACATTCATTTTCACTCCCAAATTGATCTATAAAGCACATAAACAATCCACTTACCAGTAAACAGCTGTAGAAATAACACAGGAGACACACTATAGGTCTTCTTGTAAGCCGTATTGATGATGATAATGCTTGATGAAGGTTGGAATTCTCAAGGAGCCACAATACTGTAAGCTTTGAGGTCCGTCCAAGATTATCAGGTTAAGGTAAAGGTTGAGTTGCCTTGGGTATATCAACTTTTTGTAGTCAACCTGGAATAGACAGGTTGGATCTTGTTTGGTTTGTTATGAGACGATATCTGCATGACATCTTGTTAACGCATTTGTAGTGAAGATGTGTTATTGGGTAGTGTAGATGGGTTATGGAGTAGTGAAGATGTGTTATGGAGTAGTGAAGATGTGTTTGGTGGTGGGTAGTGGAGATGCTTTGGTGGGTAGTTAAAATGCTTTATTAGGTAGTGAAGATGTATTGTTGGTAGTGAAAATGTGTTATGGGGTAGTGAAGATGTATTTTTTGGTAGTGAAGATGTATATATTGGTAGTGAAGATTTATTCTTGGTAGTGAAGATGCATTTTTTGGAATTGAAGATGTACAGTATGTTTAGGTGGTAAAAGTGTATTTTCTGGTTGTGAAGATGCTTATTTTTTGGTAGTGATGATGAGTCATTGTGTATTGACGATGTATATTTTGGTAGTTAAGATGTATTTTTTGTAGAGAAGATGTATATTTTAGTAGTGAAGATGTATATTTTGGTAGTGAAGATGCATATTTTGGTAATGAAGATGGATATTTAGGTAATGAAATGTATATTTGGGTAGTGAAGATGCAGTTCTTGGTAGTGAAGATGTGTTATGTGGTAGTAAAGATTGAACATATGCTTTAATGGGCAGTGAAAATGCCTTATTGGGTAGTGAAGATGTATATTTTAGTAGTGAAGATGTGTTTTTGTAGTGAAGATGCTTTTTTTGTAGTGAAGATGTGATTTTTGTAGTAAAGATGTGTGTTGAGTTGTGAAGAAATATATTAATGGAAATCTATATTTTGGTAGTTAGGATGTGTTTTTGGGTAGTGAAGATGCATTAATGGTACTGAAGATATAAATATTGGTAGTAAAGATGTAAATTTGGGTAGTGAAAATGTATTTTTAGGTAGTTAAGATGTATTTTTGGTAATGAAGATTTATATATAGGAAGTGAAGATGTATATTCTGGTAGTGAAGATGCGTTTTCGGTAGTGAAGATGCATTTTTTGGTAGAGAAGATGCATTTTTAGGTAGTGAAGATGCATTTTTAGGTAGTGAAGATGCATTTTTAGGTAGTGAAGATGCCTTTTTAGGCAGTGAAGATGCATTTTTAGCTAGTGAAGATGCATTTTTAGGTAGTGAAGATGAAGATGCATTTTTAGGTAGTGAAGATGCATTTTTAGGAAGTGAAGATGCATTTTTAGGTAGTGAAGATGCCTTTTTAGGTATTGAAGATGCCTTTTTAGGTAGTGAAGATGCATTTTTAGGTAGTGAATATGCATTTTGTGGTAGTGGAGATGCATTTTTAGGTAGTGGAGATGCATTTTTTGGTAGTGAAGATGCCTTTTTAGCAAGTGAAGATGCATTTTTAGGAAGTGAAGATGCATTTTTAGGTAGTGAAGATGCCTTTTTAGGTATTGAAGATGCCTTTTTAGGTAGTGAAGATGCATTTTTAGGTAGTGAAGATGCATTTTTAGGTAGTGAAGATGCATTTTTAGGTAGTGAAGATACATTTTTAGGTAGTGGAGATGCATTTTTAGGTAGTGAAGATGCATTTTTAGGTAGTGAATATGCATTTTTTGGTAGTGGAGATGCATTTTTAGGTAGTGGAGATGCATTTTTAGGTAGTGGAGATGCATTTTTTGGTAGTGAAGATGCATTTTTAGGTAGTGAAGATGCATTTTTTTGGTAGTGAAGATGCATTTTTAGGTAGTGAAGATGCATTTTTAGGTAGTGAAGATGCATTTTTTGGTAGTGAAGTTGCATAATTAGGTAGTGAAGTTATATTTTTTGGGGAGTGAAGATGCATTTTTTGGTAGTAAAGATGTGTTTTTTTGGTAGGAAACATGTTATTTTGGTAGTGAAGATGTGATGAGTAGTGAAGATGTTTATTATCATAGTGAAGAAGAAGGGGATTTTGGGGGGTGCGGGAGTAGAGGGACAGGTTTGGGGGAGTTAGGGGGGTGCGGGAATAGGTTACAGGCTTTCTACCCACCCCAAAGCCTGTCCCCCTATTCCCGCACCCCCCCAGTCCCCCCCAAGCCTGTCCCCTACCCCCGCACCCCCCAAAGCCTGTCCCCTACTCCCGCACCCCCTTAAGATTATAGGTATAAGAACTTATATTAATTTTTACCTGCAATGGTGTAACGAAACACTTTAATTTTTTCTTTGTACTGTAATAATGTGATGAAATAATATTAATGATGTAATAATATTGTGGGTGGGTTTGTGAGGTGGTGACACTCTGGGAAAAAGTTTAAAGGGAGGAATAACGTGTTTGTGTTTGTGTTTGTGTTTGTGTTTATGTGTGTATGTGTGTGTGTTTATGCTTCTGTGTGTATGTGTGTGTGTGTGTGTATGCTTCAGTGTTTGTGTGTGTGTGTGTGTATGCTTTCCGTGTGTGTGTGTGTGTGTGTGTGTATGTGTTGTTACGGGTGCCTGAATTATTATTGATTTGTTAGTATTGCTATCCTATAAAGTTGGTTGTGGCTGTGAGTGTGGTAGCGGAGGCTCACACCCGGATGTGTTGGACCAAAGTTAACTTATTTATTATTCCATTTTCTTTGTGTATGTGTGTCAGAAGGTCGAGAGTGTCATGGCCAGCTATGTTTTCTAGATTCGTACGCATTCCCTCCCCCATAGCAGGTGGCGATGGGAAGATTGTCTGTTTTCATCTCTTGTAACTTCCCCTAGTTGTTGATAGACGGGAGCGTGTGCGTGATGTGTGTTTAAGTCTGCGTTAATGAACAGTTCGGAGACGCGCTTATAACTCTGTTGAAACATGCTTACTCTTCTTTGTCGAGCCGGCTGTATATAAGAGCGGGGGGTAGGCCTTGTGAGCCAGATATCTGAAGAGACTGGGACAGCAAACTAGTGTGCGTTTTGTAAGTGATTGAGTGTGGTAAGATTCGGGACGAGACACGCCAACGTATTTGTTAAGTATAATTGTGTTTACTTCTACATTCCTCTCACAGTAACATAGGGTTACTCTCTTATAAATTGATATCACTATTATTATATATATTTGTGCATTGATATTTCTATTATTATATTATTACATGTGTGTTGTGATGCATTGATGTTTATTTATCATATATGCCAGTGAAGTGTTAACGTACTATTATTATTGAGTGATTATTGCAAGTGCATTATATAATCTGGGAACTCTGTCTCACGTTTTGTCATAGTTGGGAATCCTGATTTCATTTATTAATTCTTTCAGTGTTTATTGTCTGTCTTTGTGTTCGTTCATATTGTCAATATATTATAGAAAGTCAGAGTAGTTTCTCTATCATCTTTTATTCATTGTACCCGAACCTGGGTATATGTTTGGACGGTCTTTGGGTTGTGTTATCATTCTTTTATATAGGCTGGGTTTGTACTTTTGCTTACCATTCATAACTTTAATAGTCAGATATCTGCCACCCAGTGCTACTTTATTCTGTTGATAGCTAACGTCGGGGTAAGTCTAGTCTAACGACTAGTACTGTACTGTATCTCTACCCTCCGTCTGTAACAGTGTGTGTATGCTTTCCGTGTTTGTGTGTGTGTGTGTGTGTGTGTGTGTGTGTGTGTGTGTCATGATTCCTCCAAACTCCTGCATAACCCAGGAAATAAGACCAGATAAATTCATTAGGTGACAAAAATAATGTCGACCTGTTGCTTGGAATAATATGGACGAATACACTTACTCCAAAATAATGACCACCAACCCTTGTAACGTTTTGGAGTTGATGTAGCCCTCCAAAAAACACTACAAAACAACAACAACAACAACAAAACAGTTCCCTTACGTGTGTCCTGAAGCTGTCTGTTGTCTGGCATAGTTTGGAGGAATCTTTTACTCCAAAATAATTTAATATGATAATGATCTTAGGGTTATAAATAATTGTTGAGTTTGGAGTGTTTAACCCGTTGGCTTCCTCAGGCCCGAAAGGGTCTATCGCGGCTGGCTTCCGGGCGCCCGATTCGGGCTCTATTTGATATTCCCCGTTATTCCCAGCTATAATGTCATTAGTTCTGTGTTTATTCACTCGACAGTGCTAACACGTCTTCAAAGGTTTCTCAGGTGTTAATTACCTGCTGGTTTAAACATATCCCACCCACTTAGAGTAAAGGTAATCATTGCTTGAAAGTTAATGAGTGGAGGGGGGGGGGGATTCTGACTCGGGCCGCTACCCACAGCTTTTTACATTATACTCGTTTAAATAATGAATACTGCTCATTTTTTCCTTCATGTGTAATGTCTTTATAATAAGTACAAACCGATGTACCGGTACTTACATATGTATACAAGTGGAGTCTATTATTATTCAATAAGACAGTTATGTGAGTGCGACTATTCAGTGAAAAAAAAGAAAAAGAAAAATATGGTGATGATGGTGGTGGTAGTATGGATGGTGGTGATGGTTATATTGGGGATGGTGGTAGTTCTAGTGATAGTGGTAGTGGGAATGATGGTACAGTATATATTGGGGATGGTGCACATGGTAGCCTATATTGGGGATGGTGGTGGTAGTGGGGAAGTTGGTAGTAGTGGTGATGATGGGTGTATCATCACTATGTCACCACAAAGTAAGGATGGTGGTAGTAACTATGAATGTAGAGATGATGATAAAGTGATGATGGTAACAGAGGTAATGGTTATTGTGATGGATACGAATATTTGTACGAGTAGCTAACTTTGATATGCTTCTAAAAATATCCCATTTTTTTTATATTAGATCCTGATCATTTAGGAATTTTGTCTCATTTTGCTCAACACACACGATTATTTGGTATAACACGTTATGGGGTATAGGCCTACCACGATTACGACCCTGCCAACGCCTTACCCACATGTATTTTATTCAATAACAAAATTATCTTGTACAGTAAATGTCAAACCTGTTCGTGTTGGTGTAGTGAGCGATGCATTGCGAAACTTAAGGCTACTATCATGAGTGGACCCATGGCTTCATTTGCATAATCTATATTTATTTTATATATGAACATGGATTCACAGTTGTACTCAATCAATTTGTAAATACCCGAAAGAAAGGAACTGGAGTGGGTAGTGACTTGTGACTGAAAAGTGTACTGATTTTGATGACGTGAAATATGTCATGGTAGTGGTTATTGAACTCTGTACCGTCACCAGCAATAGTTTTACTCCTCATGCGAGAGCGAGGTCGAAAGCGCATCTAAGAGAAGAGCTAGACGAACGAATATTTGACGATTCATAGTAGTCTCATAGTGTTTCCAGCTAAGGTGGAGTTCATTCAGGTGAGTAAATGGTCCTCTCTCAAGTCATGAAGCATTGTGAGATTTATTGAACCGGCCACGTTCGTTCGCCTGGGCCGTCTCCAACCACGGCCTCGACCTCACTCTCGCGGGGGGGGGGGGGGGGTAAAGAAACTATTGTGCGTGACTTGTTCCACGTAACTTCATTTTCTAGTTTGATTTCACAGGTTATTATATCGTGTTGGTAATGGCTTCTGAGCCTCAGAATGACTGCAATATGGACGTGGGAGAGACCAGTGAGGAAGAGTTTAGTGAAGGATCTGACATTGACCTTGACAGCGAAGACAGTGACAGTACAGATGACACCCATGATGTGGTTGGTGATAGTGGTGATGTGTGGCTTCCAATCATAGGGGATGATGTTGGACCTACTACCATTCCTTTTACTGCAGTATCTGGACCACGACATGCCCCACCTCCTGATGCACATCCAATTGATTATTTCACTGCTTTTGTTGATGACAATATATTAGACATTATAATACGGGAAACCAATAGATATAGTGACCAATTTATTAGGGACAATCAACCTTATTTGGCTGCACATCCACACTCCTCTGTTCATGAATGGATTACAGCTGGCCACACAACTAAAAAAGAGATGAAAACATTTCTGGGATTAATATTACTTATGGGGTTGATGAAGAAATTTAGTATAAATTCCTACTGGGATGTCAGTAACCCATGCATGTCAACACCCTATTTCACAGAACAATTCAACAGAAGAAGATTCTGGCTATTATTAAAATTTCTCCATTTTGCAGACAATGACAGCATCCCTGGCCATACCAGCCCTGATTACCAGTTGTACAAAGTTCAGTCTCTCATCAACCATTTCACTAGAATGTTCAAACATAACTTTCACCCTGGTGAAAGAGTATCCATTGATGAAAGTATGATAGGATACAGAGGTAAAACTCCACATCTCCGGCAGTATATGCCAAACAAGCATCACAGTAGGTTTGGTATAAAGGTCTGGTGTGTATGTGATGCTGAGCTTGGGTACACCAGCCATTTTGAAGTATATAAGGGTGCTGGTGATAATGAAGATACAATGGGTAAGGGTACCACTTACAATCTAGTGATGAGGATGCTGAGGGAGGCTGATATTATGTACAGAGGACACCATGTAGGAATGGATAGTTTTTTTTCTTCTCCTAAGCTCTTCCTTGATTTGTATAATACCTATCAGACTGTAGCCACTGGGACAGTTCGAGGTAATAGGAAAGGTCTACCTAAACAGTGTATAAAGTCTAAACTTAGAGATCAGGAGGTATCTGAGAGAAGGAAGGGGCATCTACTGTGTGTGTCATACAAGGATAAGAACAGGCAGCCCCACCTGTTGTCCACAGTGGCAAGAGCTGGTAAGACACAGGTAACAACCAGGAGAAATGTTGTAAAGGAAAAGCCAAATGTTGTCAATATCTACAACAAGGTGATGGTTGGGGTGGATCTGAAAGATACCAAACTGTATGTGTAACTGTCTGAAAGGCGCACAATGAAGTGGTCAACAACATTTGTTTTTGCAGTATTAGGCACCAGTGTACTGAATGCTTATATTGTGTACAAAGCTAACACCAATGCACAACGACCACTTCGAAGACATGACTCCTTAATTTCTCTAGTGCATGCATTAGTAGGTGACTTCAGGCCTTTCAGAGGAGAAAAAAGACGGAGAAGTCAAGAGGAAATTAGGGCTGCTAGGGCTAGACAGGACATTCTCCCTCCCACACATGACATTGCTCAGAAAGTACGTGTTAACAACATTATAAAGCTACCAGGACAAACAAGAAGACAATGTGTAGGTGATCATGCCACTAGGGTGAGGTCCACAGTGAAATGTTCAACGTGCAATGTGGTAGTCTGCCCAATTTGTGTCGGCAAATATCATTCATGAATAGGCTATGGTGGGATGAGAGACAGACAGAATAGGTTATTTTTTACAGTTTTTCCACTGTAAATGCATCTCTCCCAGATGCACTCAACCTACGTGAATACCTGGTGTGCATTATTGATGCTACTACCGAGGCCCGGTTGAAATTTTTATGGAATATAAAGTGGTGAGGGGCCTTGGGAATAGCATACGAAATGCACACCAATGTAGCCTACACGTAGGTTCAGTGCATATGGGAAGGCGCATTTACAATGGAAAAACTCCCAATTTGTCTGTGCAAAAATTCACCTTTGTCTCAGTTGATTTTTACTTGAAATTATTATTATTATTTTATTTTTTGCATGCGGTGGTATATATATATATTCATTAGTAATCACAAGTACACGTGATTTTATAAGTGCAGAATAACTCACAAGGAAATTGAAAAAGGAATACCAAGCTTTCGTCAATTTCTCAAGACAGCTTACCCTGAAGATGTCTTGAAAAATAGACGAAAGCTTGGTATTCCTTTTTCATTTTCCTTGCGAGTTATTCTGCATATATATGAAGGACATCTCGGCTCCAACTATATATGGTCAGCAGGACACACTTCCAATCAACACACTCCTCGCAGTACCTTCATTTTTATTATTATTATTTTTCTTTTAATTTTTAATTTCATTTTTTAATCTCTTTCTCATTCAAATTTTAACATTTTGATTCGAAACTACAGTAACCTCATTTTTTTTTTTTTTTTTTAGGAAAGGTTGTACGTACTTTCATACCCAAGAATCCAAATTAAAATATGTTGAACGTAAGTATGGGTTTTCATGTTCTACAATCTGTATATGATCATTACCAAGGGTGGTAGTATAGTATTATTTTTAACAGTGGTAATTATTGGAGGCTTCTGATTCCGCCAGACTCTGCCACGAAACAAGCTCCTGTTATATAAATGGTGTTTCGTGGCAATATTTGAAGTACTCATTTACCTTCAATTTTCTGACTATCTCTATCCCCTTTTAAGGACCCTGTGATCGTGTATGAAAATTGAAGGCTTCTGATTTCTCCTGACTATGCCACGAAACAAGCTCCTTCTATATAGATGGTGTTTCGTGGCAATATTTGAAGGACCCACTAACCTCCACTTTTCTGACTACATCACAGGGTCCCTAAAGCTCAACACTATCACATTTAAGTTGAATTGATTCTATTATTAAGTGTAGAGATGATTGAGGCAATGAATGAGCCGCCAGTATGCAAGAACATTACTGGTGGTGGTGGTAGGAAGAATCAGTAGCCTTCCAATAAGCCAACAAGACAATCTTCTTATTATTGAGATTATAAAGAGAGATGGTGGTGTAAATAAGGGTTTAAAACGAAAAGACAATTTCATTTTATCAAAAAAATTATTATTATTATTATCATTGCTCTAAGACTACTATACAATAAGAAACATAACACTGTACATTGTGCCTTTTGTCACATTATTAACTACAAATAAATATTTAAACAGATTCCTTTTATGTCTAACTACAATATTTTTACATTAATTAATAACCGAGTACATCACAATACACAGTCTATACATCACAGTACATATAAGTCATACTTAGAACAATACATTTCACATGAAGCGTTGCATTACACATCACATATATCATAATATCACATCACACGTTACCATTCACATCACATATATCATAATATCACATCACACGTTACCATTCACATCACATATATCATAATATTACATCACTCGTTACCATTCACATCACATATATCATAATATCACATCACACGTTACCATTCACATCACATATATCATAATATCACATCACTCGTTACCATTCACATCACATATATCATAATATCACATCACATGTTACAAGTCACATCATAATTATCATACTTTCCGTTGTAATGCATATCAAATGTCACATTAAGCGTTACCATTACACGTCACATACTAATATCACATTGAGCGTTATCATACATTATCACAAGCGCTACTAAACACAGCCGGTTTGCACATTCTTATCAAACTGTTTTGTTCCTGTTGTCTGTAGCTAGGTACAGTATATCACACAACAAATTTAATCACTTGGCTTTTTTTTCCGACTGAATAGATTAACAACATTGGACCATGCTGTTAGTTTCCGTTAGTTTGGTTGAGATGTGGGTGTGTCTGCCGAGCTTTCCGAAAACAGAGAGTCGTAGGAAGGCGGCAGGTCGTTATAGACAGCACTGTTCTGGACGAAGGCATTTGCAGGGATGAAATTGGTGTCTTCATACTTAGGGGGAGGTCTCGGGGCTCCTTCTGGACACCTTGGCGCCAATTGTTCTTCTGTATCATCTTCTCCTTCCACTATCTGGTCTGGACAACTTGGCGCCAAAGGTTCCTCCGTGTCATCTTCTTCCTCTTCTAAATGGTCTGGACAACTTGGCGTCAAAGTTTCTCTCTGTTGCTGAAGAATCTGGCCAGCCAAGGAACTGCACCCATCAGACAGGCTACTGTAACAGTCAATCAAATCCCCGGCCGACATGGTGACAGACAATGAAGGCTCAGAAGACTCACTCTGACTCGTGGATGAGAGAGTTAATAAGTCATCAGGAGGCAAGTAGAAATGCCTTCCGTTCGAACAATGGCACTTGTTGTCGATAAAATAACACTGGGGCTCGTGGAAGAGGAGAGGATCACTTCGCCCGAAGTACTTCCCAATAAAACTTGCAAACGCCATCTTGCGTGACGTCTGGTGGCACTTGTTTTCACTCTTGAAGCAGTTGTTGGCACTGTGACAGCACCTTCCCTTCACCGTGTGGGGTATTTTTGGACTCACGAGCTGCGTCAACACTTGGCAGTCACTCTCACTCACACTAACGTTCGCCCTCAGGAATCCCAATTAATCTTGTGTGATGAATACGAGAATATATATACACTTGATGTAAGCCTGTTCTCGTTTTCCCTTGGGCTGTAGTTAAGAGGGTATGAGTGCAGGCAGCAGCGGAAGATGAAGGGGGGACGAGATGTTAGCGGTGCGCAGGCTGGGACAAGTCTGTGTGAGAAGGGTAGCGGTGTGAGTAAACATGTGCACTGATAAAACATAGGAAGGAAATGTTCCCTTAATCCCCTCGGTGCAAGCCAAGGGTGAGACAATGTGTGTTAACTAATTGGTAGAATACATATTTAAATAATATTGAATGTAAAAATACTGAAATAATATTGAATACTGAATACTGAATCAATAAAAAACACTATAAATGAAATAAAAAATGTCGGCAATAAATACAAGTCTTACTGCATAAACAAAGATATTGCTCAGATATTATGCAAGACATTCATTTTCACTCCCAAATTGATCTATAAAGCACATAAACAATCCACTTACCAGTAAACAGCTGTAGAAATAACACAGGAGACACACTATAGGTCTTCTTGTAAGCCGTATTGATGATGATAATGCTTGATGAAGGTTGGAATTCTCAAGGAGCCACAATACTGTCAGCTTTGAGGTCCGTCCAAGATTATCAGGTTAAGGTAAAGGTTGAGTTGCCTTGGGTATATCAACTTTTTGTAGTCAACCTGGAATAGACAGGTTGGATCTTGTTTGGTTTGTTATGGAACGATATCTGCATGACATCTTGTTAACGCATTTGTAGTGAAGATGTGTTATTGGGTAGTGTAGATGGGTTATGGGGTAGTGTAGATGTGTTATGGGGTAGTGAAGATGTGCTATGGAATAGTGAAGATATGTTATGGAGTAGTGAAGATATGTTTGGTGGTGGGTAGTGGAGATGCTTTGGTGTGTAGTTAAAATGCTTTATTAGGTAGTGAAGATGTATTGTTGGTAGTGAAAATGTGTTATGGGGTAGTGAAGATGTATTTTTTAGTAGTGAAGATGTATATATTGGTAGTGAAGATTTATTCTTGGTAGTGAAGATGCATTTTTTGGAATTGAAGATGTACAGAATGTTTAGGTGGTAAAAGTGTATTTTCTGGTAGTGAAGATGCTTTTTTTGGTAGTGATGATGAGTCATTGTGTAGTGAAGATGTTTTTTTTTGTAGTGAAGATGCTTTTTTTTTTAGTGAAGATGTGATTTTTGTAGTGAAGATGTGTGTTGAGTTGTGAAGAAATATATTAATGGAAATCTATATTTTGGTAGTTAAGATGTGTTTTTGGGTAGTGAAGATGCATTAATAGTACTGAAGATATAAATATTGGTAGTAAAGATTTAAATTTGGTAGTGAAAATGTATTTTTAGGTAGTTAAGATGTATTTTTTTTGGTTAAGATGTATTTTTGGTAATGAAGATTTATATATAGGAAGTGAAGATGTATATTCTGGTAGTGAAGATGCGTTTTTGGTAGTGAAGATGCATTTTTTAGGTAGTGAAGATGCATTTTTAGGTAGTGAAGATGCCCTTTTAGGTATTGAAGATGCATTTTTAGGTAATGAAGATGCATTTTTAGGTAGTGAAGATGCCTTTTTAGGTAGTGAAGATGCCTTTTTAGGTAGTGAAGATGCATTTTTAGGTAGTGGAGATGCATTTTTAGGTAGTGGAGATGCATTTTTTGGTAGTGAAGATGCATTTTTAGGTAGTGAAGATGCATTTTTAGGTAGTGAAGATGCATTTTTTGGTAGTGAAGATGCATTTTTAGGTAGTGAAGATGCATTTTTAGGTAGTGAAGATGCATTTTTTGGTAGTGAAGTTGCATAATTAGGTAGTGAAGTTATATTTTTGGGGGGAGTGAAGATGCATTTTTTGGTAGTAAAGATGTGTTTTTTTGGTAGGAAACATGTTATTTTGGTAGTGCAGATGTGATGAGTAGTGAAGATGTTTATTATCATAGTGAAGATGTACTTTTGGTAATAAAGATGTGTTTTTAGGTAGTGAAGATGATTCTTTTGGTAGTGAAGATGCATTTTTATTGGAGTGAAGATGTGTTACAGGTGTGTAAAAACGAAAATACAACCCTAAGGAGATGCGGGAATAGGGGGACAGGCTTGGGGGGCTTTAGGGAGGTGTGGGGTGTTTTGGGTGGGTCGGA